>VMBQ01002935.1:75596-98770 GCA_007657795.1 Dreissena rostriformis | reverse complement strand
CCCCCCGCAAAAAAAAATACATTTTTTTAAACAAATAAATCTTCCTCTAATAAAGTGAAGTGTCGTTGTTTTGTTGTGCTCCTGGAATGAACGTCTGATACAAGTCTTCGTTTTGGGTTGAGGTTAAGAACTTGAGGTATAAAAGTGCATGTGATCAATAGGCGTTTACATCGGTGTCGCCAGGTCACGAGGTGACGGTATATTTCAAATTTAGATCAGAAGTGGTTCATATTTTATCAATCAGTTAAGACTTTCTATAAAAGTAAACATTAAACAAGAGGTGTTTGTAAAACAAATATGACCCCCTCCCCTTGTAGCAAATTCGTAAAACCTAATAAATAAACGTTTTGTCTCTTCTTTACGATTATATCATAATGAATAAACAAATTAATTTGCACAACAGAAAGGAAATGTTTTAGAATATAACATATACATGTGAGGAAGCAGATAGTGCATTCAAGCTGCGTAAATGTAGAAATGTGACATGAGTACAAGTTCGACTTATAATGATGTTTCTTTAACTTCATTTTATTCACGCATAATTAAGAGGAACATAATTTACATCATTGTGGGCCTTGGATCTTAGCGCGGACTCATCATTATTTGAGAACTGAATTACCTCATTAGAGTGCGTAAAGCCGAGTGAAAAGATATGCCAAGTGAAAATGTATGCCCTAAAGTGCCAAATTAACGTAAAGCTATTGTCAAGACAGTGTTAACCAGCCCGGTGCCTTGAATAAAAGAGCTGATGAAGTTGAAAAAAAGATTAATCATTAAATTGTTTCGGCCCGTTTATTGGATAGAAAAGACTTTCCTCGCGTTTGTTTGCGTTATTGTGCACCATAGTACGAAACAATAGTCCATAGATGTTGATATTATAAGAATTATAAAATAATGTCCATGTTTGAACGTTAATAACGCTGTTAATTCGTTTTAAAAGAGCAAGTTTAGAAATGAGTGTACGACAGACATTATGTATACAGGGCCGGATTAAGCTGTTTTGGGGCCCAAGGCTGCACATGCTACGGGGGGCCCCTTCCCTCTGGTCCCCTTCTGTATATTGAAAATCATACTTGATACTACAACTACAAAGATCAGAAAACTTGCATTTGTACACAGTGGACAGTTACATTATATATATAGCAAAACAAGTTTAACAAATAAATAACTATTTTATTAACTAAACTTAACACATATGTTACATGTTACCGATTCCAGCCTGTAAGTCTCTTCTACGACACTTCAGATGGATAAAGTCATCGATCAGCTGTGTGAAGTCTAGTTCTCGGAGGACTTGACATTCAATAGACAGTAGCCCCAATGTTGTCAACCTTTCCTGACTCATGGTATTCCTCAGATAGTTTTTCACGCGTGATAATGATGAAAATGACTTCTCCTCCCTCTTGACAGTTATTAACTGGAATTGTAGTAAGTATAAAAGTATATTCGTGCAGCGATGGAAACGTTTGGAAAAGTTGTCTGTAGCTGACCTCCATCTAACTTCAGCAGTTCACTCATAAGAGTGATGGTTCTGTCTTGGTCCGCTTCTAAGATGGCCTTGAACTGAACGAACTCGTCAACAAAAGACGTCTCAATGTCATCTGGATAAGACTCCACTAGATGCGCTGCACATTTCCGTAGATCATCCAAGGTGAGAGACTCAAACTCTGTCATGAAACCAAACAGTTTGTGAAGACCAGAATATGCGCTCAACCGCTTGCGAAGTTCAACAATTAGACAAAAACCTATGCTGTAGAATGTGTAAATTCTAAAATTGTCGCGTGCACTTAGCTCCAAATTCGCATCGGGTGTCGTACTTTAGTCACCGGGTATCCAGTAAAAAGCTGATAAAAGAGTTGTAAAGTTTCAAAACATTCAGTAAGTCAGTGTCAACTTCCTGCAGACACAAGCTTGTGGCATTTAACCGCTCTAAAATGGTATGCCAAATGATGGTCATTAAGGTAGTGACCAACTGCTCCATCTGTATGATCAAATCATCTGCCGCCAGCCTTGTTTCCGGATTCTGTGTAGTTACAGTTTTTATGGCAATGAGAGCCTTCAGTATTTCTTGATAGTTGAAAAATAACGACTGTGTTGCATCTGCGCTTAGTTAGTGTGGTAATCTGTCCGTAGACTTATCGAGGAATGATGCGTGAACAAATTGTGCAGGTTATAAACATAGGGTAAATTGAGCTTGAAAACCGTGACACGGTGTTAACAACATAAGGAAGCCAGTGATTGGCTCCCCTACTATTGGATATACACCAGAGGCCCGATAACACAAAGAAGCAATGCTGTGCTATATATCTTAAGGGGCCCCCACGTGTGCATCCATTTAGCATAGTTAATCAAAGCGAACTTAACGGTCCAGATGTTGTCATGACCATACAGGGAAGTCGTTAAATAAACAAAGTAACTAATGGTTCTGATATACAACGCAGAAAGAAAATTGAAAACAAAGTAAATCAAAGCGAACTAAACAGTTACAATTTGAAATACATCGGGAAACTGGTATAATCACACAGAAAATTTCTACTGTAGGTCCGATAGAGTCGTTAAATGGCGTAATAAAGAAAGATCATACATTGGGCAACTGACCTGCCGTTTGGGAGCCCCTTAAACATCGGGGGCCCAAGGCTGCAGCCTTGTTAGCCAAGTGCTTAATCCGGCCCTGTATGTATACGTGTTTGCCAATGTATGTCGACAATTATTCAAAGTAAATTGACATCGTTTATTTCCTTGAGAGCAATTTTATTAATTTATTTATATTTGAAAGCCAAGATCATTCATAGCGAATCAAAGATGTTTACAATACTGGTTTTTTTGCAAACCAAATTTGGCAAATATATGCTAAAATAAATAAGATTCGGCTTCGTAAAGTGGCCCTGGTCGAAGCTGTCTGCCATTTTTTAGAGAGCACCTAATTCCGGTGACGTCATTCAAAGGGAAATAACTCAAACCTTATGATGTATTTAGGCCAAGGAACTGCTATTTGTTAGTTTTTCTGTATATATTTTTTTAACTTGTAAATATTCTTTATTTTTTTTTAAACAGTCAAAATATATGAACTTATTTACAATTATTTTATGCATTTGTTTTTTCATTAGTTTTTTCTTCCTTATCACAACACAAACAGAGTAAAGTGTCACCCCTCCTCCGAGCTCCAACTTATAAATATTCTTTTAAAATAACTCTTTTAACAGTCAAACACATAAATAGGTTAACTTATTTACAATTCATATGTGCCAGCAGTTCATTCTTCATGATCACAACACGGACAGAGAAAACTGTCACCCCTCCTCAGAACTCTTACTGGTGAGCAGAATGCTAAATGGGCCCAGTGGTTGCAAACCTTGTCTCCTATGATTTTATCACATTGGCCCCATTTGACAAATATCAAAGACGTGCTCCTGGATACCTCTTTAGAAGTAAACTTTCCACAATGACAGCATAGTTCAGAATCATCGCAGTCACTGTCACTCAGACTTTCAGAGTCAGATATCAGGTTAACATGGGATGGACCAGGCTTGGGAGTTGCACTTTGTGCTGATTTTACTTTGTTTTGCTTGTGTTTTCATCATCTTTCCTTTGACCGAAACTTGTTTTGTAGAGCTGGGTTTCTGCTTTTGATTTGTATTATGTTCATTCATTTTACCAATGATTTCACCTGTAATGTATGCATTTATCAGGGCAGCAGGTGAGTAGAGCCTGTTTTTCTGGACCCTCCTCTTCAAATGTTTTGGCTTTGCCTGAATTAGAAATTGTAAAATCAGAGAAAGTGATAGGAACCATTCAGCATTTAATTGCATATAATTGAAAAATATGAAAAAGTAGTCTAAGGGATATGACTAACAACCTAATAAAAAAAATAGATTGGCCTAATTGAAAAAACGAAAACTTCCGGTCTACTTCTATGAGTCAACTCCAGCCGACAATGCAAACGGACTGTCACATGTTTAAAAGCTAGTTTGGGGCCAAAAAAATGGATTTAAAGGGGGCCATCAATTAGGAATAGTAGAAAACATACAAATTAAGGTGTGAGAAAAATTATACACGAGTGTTACCTGTTTTGGTCTCATTTCGAGCGTCTTTTCGTAGGTGACAGTTGCGTTGGCATCTGTCAATATTTACCGAACTGCGCGTGCGTGACGTCATCTTAACTCTCGCGATACGAGACAAAAACAAATGTCACCGGAATTCGGACCCCCACTGAATTCGGGCTTTCGAGGATAAATTAAAATTTTATTATAATACTGTGCACATTTATGTTCAGTTTTGGAGTGTATGTTACATAATTATATAGTCTTACAAATGTGTATTAGCCGCTTAATTAAAACAAATGTGTACATTTTTATCATTAAAAAATTAACTACATCTATTAAATATTTGAAACAATTGCATAATGTTTTTATCTTTAAAATTTAGAAAATTTGCGCACGCGCAATTCCATTGGCGTTCCATTTTGCCGCTTAAATTATTGCAAGAAATCTAGGTTATAAGGAAGCTTAGACAGCTGCGCCGAAAACACTATTTTGTTGATCCCAGAAGTAGTACTGTTTCTGCAAAAATAAATGGGACGACACTGATTAAATCTTTAATATAACTTGCCTTTATTGTGTTATTGTATATAGCAATACCTGATTTTTAGCCTCAGACAGTCATTACATTCTTCAACACATGGGCCTCAGACAGAGCATGTAATTGAAGATTATTTGCTTGAACGCATTGTGGGCATGCAGTACCATACTCTATCCAATCTTTAGAGAATACAGTGTCCGGCAAATGTTGAGATGGATTTTGTCGGCTTTGAAAGTCTTCTTAATGAATGTGTGCATGGGTATTAACGGTATTTAAATGGCTATTGTAATTGTTTCATTTCAAATACAGCGACCTTGACCCACTGATGAGCATCTTTCTTTCCCCCTCAATTTCAGCACACCATTTAGTCCAGCTATAACGTTATACCTGGTGAAAGTAAGATTCGGCTTCTAAGTTCTTACTGACCCCGCACGATGTGATAAGATGTGATACAAGGTAGTAAATTTATATGTTTATATTGACCCTGTACAGAAGTAAATTTATATTACCCTGTACCACGACATACGGGATCAGTAAGACACTTTGTTTCTTATGGTATAAATTCTCGAAATGTACAATATAATTTGCAATAATAAGCGAAGAAATATTTTAACACTTATGTGAAAACGCCATTAAGAACTACGTGTATTGATACAGGAACAGATCCGTGAATGATTATGGGATTTAAAACAGATCGGAATGATCTGGAAATGACCATTGACAAATCTAAGACAAATATCCGTTTGTTTTGAATCGAGGTGGCGACAACTCCATATCAATTTGAAATGTTCGAACCATTGAACAAATACAATTACGCGTGAAACAATTATCTATGGACAAAGATAAAAAACTTCATCTTTTGTGCTATAGATTCGACATAGCTGACTTTCATTTCCAAATATATAACGAAAACTATGATAATCAGGCAGTTCGCAGTATGTTAAGTCTTGAACATTCATATTATGTTAACTTTGAAATGCGTGTGGATCCATTCCACTGTGTTAATACATGTATCGATAGACCAGGGCCCGTATTCACCAAACAATTTTTTGACTTTAATCTAAAAATATATAAAGAATATTATTTAAATTGCAAAAGTTACTTGAAAGTCATGTCTACCATGAGTTAATGCCCATTATTACATTATTATTTGTTTAGAACGTTTTGTTAACGACTTAAAGTGATATTAGACGCATCTAACAGTATATCGCAACCGTTGTTTATTTTTGGTGTTTTCACTTCAAATACACTTATATTTGTTAATGCATCATCAACGTACTAAAACAATATCCCGGAAAGAGAAAAATAATGCATTTGAATATCAACCGTACTTTCGTAATTGACGTAACTTTGGTAAGTTTTAAATCTAGGACTCACCGCGAAAACATATGACAAGTCTGAAATTATAAATACATTTACCTTCGTGTCTCTGTCAACCACATCTTCGGCCATGCTTCGTCAAAGAAATATGTTATAAAAAAGTGTCAGTATAGTGACTTTATGAGAAAGACTCAAATCTTATCGCTTTCGTAAGTACGCGGCTGTTCCGCTCGGCTTAGAGGACTCAGTTAGTCATGTAAAATATCGAATATAATATATATATTTTTTATAAACAACTGGTAGCAAGATGATTTGCAGATAATTGGTCAGTTTAACTATCTCTTTAAACCTGTTAATTCTTTTCAGCTCAATTCAACAGTGAAAGATGCGTGTAATATTACTTTAAGCACCATGGTCTGTCTGTACATATTTAAACTTAGAAATATATTTCTCTGGTGTAAGTCTATTCTAAATTCTTAAGTCTAAGACTGGGTTTGTGAATACAGGCTCGGGTACTGTTATAGCAACCGATTGTAAGACACTTAAAATAACTTATTTTCTTGAAAGGTTTGTTACAACATTTTTGAAGTACAATCTTAAAATTCGCAGTTTTTATTAATCAGTAAAGAAATACAACTTTAGATGGTTTACTTTTAATCACATAATATAGTGCTATACCGTTTTATACAGAGTTTCCGCGCGATATAGGAAACATCGACTCCCAAAAGCTCAGACATTGCATAAATAAGACAAATACGGTTTGTTTCAGTCTTCGTAAAATTGGAAGGTTATGTAAGTGCATGTCTTAAATAAAAAAGTGTGTGACTGCTCTTTAGATGTGTTACTTTTAATAAACATATGTCGTGCAAAATGTGTACGCATGAACGTCGTTTATTAACAAAACAGTACATATGAGCCTCGCTCTTTGAAAAGGAGGTTTAATGCATGGGCGTAAAGTGTCTTCCCATATTAGCATGTACAGTCCGCACAGGCTAATCAGGGACGACACTTTCCGCTTTTATGATATTTTTCGTTTAAAGAAAGTCTCTTCTTAGCATAAATCCAGTTTAGGCAGAAAGTGTCGTCCCTGATTAGACAGTGCGGACTGCACAGGCAGGCTAATCTTGGACAATACGTTACAATATGCATCAAATCCTCTTTTCACGGCAGGGGCTCAAATGTAAGATACTACGTTATGTAAAAACAATATATCAAGATGGTTTAGTGATCAAAATCATCCATGTTAGTGAAAATGACAAAGAATGTGTCATCTGTACAGATACAATTTCAAAATGCTTAAGTTTGATAGAAGTAGATATGTACACAATTAATTCAAATAACGTTAGTACATGTATATGTAGTTATCACAGAATTATATTCTATCATTAATTGTATCCAGGCACTAACTGCTATCTAAACGATGCAGCACTTGGTGTCAGTTTGTACATAAAAGCAATATAAAGACTGGTAAACACATACAATAATAATTTATGTTCTATAGAATATTTGCTTTAATACACTCGCTTATGTGCAGCACGAATTTTGTTCGCGTGAATTTCTCGGTACCCAGAATGCGTCCCGTACCCTATCGCCATTCGCGCCTCCTTTAGTTCCGGTAAACTGTGCTCTGACTCTGGTGTCTTCGTCTCCGCAGCTTTACGCAAGTCCTCGTAACTGCGGCTCGGCGATTTCGTCGTTCTGTGTTCATGTTTTCGTTCCTCCTTTCGCGAAGGCTTTGCCGGACTAGATTTACTAAATGGAAAACGTTTCTTATCTATGCTCGGTTTCACAATATGTACACGTTTCCTATCTTTATCTCTATGCACGTACTCCGCCTGCTGGGTTGCAGGCAGTTTTTCGCTCACCCATGCTTCAACAACACCCTTTTCTTCAGGAAGTCGTTCTGTTTGTCGTACAGGGACACTTAGAAAGGTATTTACCTCTAATTGTCCACGAAGTCTCTTATTTTCATCAATTAATCTCCTATTGCTTGCTTCAATGTCGTCTAATTTATCTTTCTTCACATCCCATTCACGCTTTTCCCGTTCAATCTCTCGTTTTTCGCGATCAAGGTCACTTATTCGTTTCGCATTATTGTCGAGTTTAATATTTAGTTCAAACACCTGTTGTTCGAAATTCGAAATTTGAAAGTTTCTGTCTTCCACCTGGAGTGTCAACTGCTTCTCTTTTATTTTAGCCTCATCAAGCCTTTCAGTGTAGTATTTAAGATCTGATTCAAGTCTCTTACTGTTGGATTGAATTTTATCGGACTTTTCTAATTCCGCACCTAGTTTTTCTTTTTCTTCTTTTAAAGCCTTTCGTTCACGATCTCTGTCGTCCTTCATGGAATCTAATTGTTGAATGAGCTTACTTATTTGACTTTCCTTTTCAGTAACAATTGTTTGTAGGTCTTTATTAAACTTCTCCAACTCGTTCTTTGCATCGTTAATATCTTTATTTGCATGTTCGGTTTCTTTTAATAACTTATTGTATTTGGCCTGGCTTTCTTCAAGTGCTTTCTTTAATTGTTCTACTTCTGCTTTCAAACGTTCAATTTCAGCTTTAAAAGACTCTGTTTGTGCTTTTAAACTTACATTCTCCGATTTAAATCTTTTATTTTCTTTTTCCATTTGATCACACTTAATTTTTAACTCATCGAATTCAGTTGTCTTTTTATCTAATTCTGCTTTAACTTCCTGAAGCTTTTCATTAATAAGTCTCTTCTCCTTATTTTTTGTCATTTCAATCTCACGTTTTTCTTTATTAAGTTTAACAACTTGACCCTTAAGTTCTTTTATTTCATTGTCAAATTTGTTTTCGTCCTTCATTACACCAAGTATTTCATCAAGCTCATGTTTCTTTTGTGTAAGAGCTTCTGATAGAGCCTTGTTTTCATATTCAAGAGCATCCACCTTTTTTTCTAGTGAGGTAGATTTTGATTTGTATTCTTTTAGTGATTTACTAATTTGCTTTTGTTCATCACTTACGGTTTGATTTTGATCTGTGATAGGCTCATTTGCTTTTTGAGCACGAGTTGCGTTTGCATTTTCTATTTCCTGTAGTTTTTTGGAAAGAGTTTCGTTTTCTGCCTGCCACTTTTTATTGTCATCATTGGATTTAAGATTGTCAGATTGTAGCTGAACAACCTGTTCCTTTAGTTTTCGCACATGATCTTCGTTGTCAGATGATTGCTTGGTCTGTAATTCCTTAAGCTTTGCTTCAAGTTCAGCGTTTTTCTTTTCTAACTTGGAAACTTTGTCTTCATTGCTTTCTCCTTTCCCTTGGATATGCAAACCACCTTCAATTTTGTCAACTCTGTCTCTTAAATGACGATTTTCAGCTGTGAGGTCTTCAATAGCTTTTAAAAATCCATTTGCTTCATCTTCTAGTTGTTTGATTCTCTTTTTATATGTGTGTTCAGCTTTTAACAAGGCATTACGTTCTGAGTAAAGCTGCTCATACGATTCTCTACCGTTCATTTTCGGCTTTTCAGGAACGGGAGTCGTATTATCGTGTAATGGTTCTTCTGTTTCTTTGGTCGGACTTAGCCGCTGTGGATTTAAAACACGTTCAGTTACAGGAGAAGTGTGCCCTAATTTTGTTTGTGAGGGTGATAATACATAGGTATGCGTTTGAGTATCAGCCAATGAAGAAACACTGTCTATAGATATTCTTATTTCCGTATTGTTATCACTTACATGATTGTCCAATTTGATAGACGCTTGAACGTCAATTTTGTTGTCTGAAGATTGACTGGATTCCTGATTTGTTGTCTGTTCTTGTGAAGTCCTTACATTATTTGGCTGGGCTGTTTTAGCTGTAGACGCTACAACTAGGTTATCTTCGGTTTGTTTTGGGCTATTTTGTAAAGCAGACTGACTTGCGGTGTTTTTACTTCCTTTCGAAATGAAAATAACCCGAGCGGGCGAACGATCAGATCGATCTTTGACACTTTTTTTGTTAGCTTCTTCAATTGTCTCCTTTGTTGTTTTATTATTATTATTTTGGTTGAGAGATAAATTTTTGTTCTGCGGATTTTCGGTATCAGGGCTCGGAATTCGTTTTACAGGACTTTTACTTCGCTTACGATCTTTGACACTTTTTGTATTAGCTTCTTCAATTGTCACCTTTGTTGTTTTATTATTAGTATTTTGGTTGAGAGATAAATGTTTGTTCTGCGGATTGTCGGTATCAGGGCTCGGAATTCGTTTTACAGGACTTTTACTTTGCTTACGGTTTAAATCTTTTAGCACTGACGATTTTGCTGCGGCAGTTTGTTTTTCAGCTGCTCTAGAACGGTCGTTCGGTACGCTACTTCCGCTCGGTACTGGTTCTGTGTGTACTACCTTGACGTTAGTATATGTTGGACCTTTTGACTCCTTGTTATCTGGATTAGATGCAATAACTTTCTTATTAGAATCCTCACTAGCGTCCCTTTTAGCAGTTTCCTTTGCTGCAAGTTTTGCCGCGATGGCTTTGCTCAGTGAGGTAGACTTTGTTCCTGGGGTCGTATTTGCTGTTGCACTTTCAGTCGTCTTTGCATCAGTATTCTTATTAGCAACAGAAACACTTAATTTCTTATCTTTGTCAACAGTTTTTGTGGTGTCGTTTTCTTTTGTCACCGTAGGTTGGGGCACTTTAGCTTTGCTTGTTTCCGTAAGTTTGTGAACTTTTGTTTCCGGATTCGATTGCTTTGCTTGAGTCTCTCGGAGTGTTTTGTTCGATTTGCTATCGGGTTTTCCTTTGTCAATTGCTTGATCTTGAGAATGTCTATTAGCTTCTACTTCTTTCGAGGCGTTTTTTGAGACACCAGGTTTGGTCTTCGCAAAGTTTGTATTGGCGTTCTTGTCTTTTGCTTCTCCTAATTTAACTATAGATTTAAGCTTCAGGTTTATTTCCACACTAGTGTCTATAATAGGCAATTTTAAATTCCCTGCTTTGTGTTTAGCGTCTGTATCGAATGTCGCCTGTCTATCGACAGGCTTTCCACGATGTCGTTCCATAGAAATATTGATTTAACGTGTCGCTAATGACACGTGCTAACAAGAAGCCCTCCATAGTGGAAAGACAGTAACTCTTCGATCTAAAAATATAAAGGAATAGAGAATTAAAACAGCTTAAGCATTGTATCAATAATATTTCTTCTTATAAATTGGTATTAGCAACAACAACAGTGGCACCAGCTGCTGCAACAACTACTAGTTATACTACTACTGTTATAACTGCGCACCAGCTCCTGCAACAACTACTAGTCAAACTACTACTGTTATAACTGCTACTACTGTTATAACAGTTACTTCTACTACTACTACTACTACTACTACTACAACTACAACTACTACTACTACTTCTACTGCTGCTGCTGCTGCTACTACTACTAATACTACTACTACTACTGCTACTGCTACTGCTACTGCTACCGCTTCTGCTACTGCTACTGCTCCTGCTACTGCTCCTGCTACAACTACTACAACTACTACAACTACTACTCCTACTACTACTACTACTATTACTACTACTACTACTACTACNACTACTACTACTACTACTAATACTACTACTACTAATACTACTACTACTACTACTACTACTACTACTTCTACTACTACTGCTACCACTACTGCTACCACTACTGCTACCACTACTGCTACCACTACTGCTGCCGCTACTACTACTACTGCTGCTACTGCTGCTATTGCTGCTGTTGCTGTTGCTTCTGCTGCTGCTGCTACTGCTACTGCTACTGCTACTACTACTACTTCTACTAATACTACTACTACATTACTAATACTAATACTAACAGTAATTCTAATACTAACACCGAAGTCACAAATTTAAAGTACATTACATTGCATGTTGTTACTTTACGTAGATTCTTTTTTAAATTTATACAAGTATTTTTTATTTGAATTTTATTATTAAATTTCAGTCACCGAAATAGATAAAACGAAAACTGAATTTGTATTTTAACGATCCATTCACTTGAGTAGTTACAGTAAATCACGTCAATATCTTCGAAGTTTTTTACGAGAGGGAATTCTCACCTTGACAACGTCACAAAATCGAATAACACTTTACATAAATATATCCCAAATTGCTATCACATTAAGTGATAGGAGCGTATAATTCCTTGTTGGTCCTAACTACTGTATTATAGCTAGCAATTTATCGATACTGGAATGAAATCGATTGTAAATATTGGCATTGGGGTAGGAGCACAAGATAAATTTGGTAGCGTAGAAGGTTTAAATGGATGAGAAGGAATGCTATTTTCCAAAATGGGTTCACAGTTGTTCATTATCATACATTTTGCAAATAATACCACCAGATCATGAAGATATCGGGGAAACGGTAGGTCAATTGCACAAGCTAATAGGAAAAATGTGGCTGTAATGAAATACGATCTTTATGTTGACGAATCCATTAACGTTCTTTCAGTATTGTTAAATGATCAAGGATAAATATAATTATCCTATGTATTGATACATGAATGAATTCATGATACTTAATTATACCCAATCACGCAAAAGTGTGTTCGATATGAATTTAAGATAAAAGCAGATACACTTAAAAAAACGTACAAAGTATGCACATGTTGGCCAAATTTCAAATCGATCTGTATTTAATCAAATTCTAATAACCGAAAATTATACAGAGTTCGTGTAATCGGATCACTCTAAAATGCACTTTGAAATAAAAACGTTATAAATGTCGAATAACTGATAAAATAGCAATATATGCTTACCATGCAAAGTAAACCAAAGACAAATAGAACTTTTAACCTCCGTCTAAATGTTTTTAGATTCAAACAACAACAAAACATGTGTGTGTAACAATGTTCACCAAAAGCACGTTAGATTACTTCAAAAGCACTTAAATTAAATGAAAAGTTGACCCAGTTGCATATGTCTTCTATGCGAGGTAAAATCACAAACAAACACAAAATCTAACCTGTGCCAATTGCTCCAATTTATTCAAAGGTTGATTGCCATTTCACAAAACAGTCTTGGCGATTGCAAACTGCAGGAATTAACTGTCCCACCACTCACACTATTCTCGTACGTTGACACGCTGTCAACGACAATGTATCCTCTTAAATTGTGTTATAAATTGGACATTTAATCTTCGGTATATTTACAGAACAAGATCACTTTATATCTTAAGTTTAACCAGCTTAAAGGAATACTTTTTACCACAATAGATTTACCGCTGATCGACTTTGCTTAACAAAGATGTATTGAAAAATATTGGCCTTAATTGATTAACGTGGTTACCCGGATGAGGTTATAACCTCGTCGTGAAGAAAAGACTTTATTGGTTTCTATTGATTCTCAATATTTATTTTTAACAAGAAGATCTGCAATTGCTTGGTGCAAACAAACAGTTTAATTCTTCGGTAGACATGTTTTATGTAGCGGTGATTATTATGCTATAAACCTGTTTTAAATACGGTTAATTTGTTATGGCTCTTGATTATATAATCAACGTTGAGAATTAAGTTTGACCAGCAATCGCATGTTCGTGTATCATTTTTCTTTTCAAAGCTATTGATTCACCATTGGCTTGAAGTTAGAACGTCAAACGAAAACTTCGCTCCCTAAGGCCAAAAAAAATTGGTCCGTTTCCGGTCGCCCGACCGTGTCTCCAGAATCGGCGCCGACCCTCAACTTTTTATTGGGGTCGCCAAAAAAAATAGAAAAATTGTTCATTTTCGTTTATTTCGGTTCATTTCTCCATTCTAGTACCCGAAAGACAAAAAAAAATATATAAAACAATCCCTACCTACCGACCCTGTTTTTTTCCCAAGGAGACCGGAAACGGACCTATTTTTTTTCGCCTAAGACAGGAATGGTTTCATTATATTTAAAGCCCTATTCTAAACGGGTTTGTAGACCAAACCAATAATGAACGCAGGTATATGGGATGAATCAACATCATTTGAAATCAGAAATCCACACAAGCAACTACAGAACTACATACAACTTCTTCAACTAATTCAACTTCTACTTCTACTACTACTTTTACTACTATTACTACTACTACTACTACTACTACTACTACTACTACTACTACTACTACTACTGCAAATGCTACTGCTACTGCTACCACTACCACTACCGCTTCTACTACTAGAACAACTACTGCTAAACTCGTGTTAATTACAAACACACAAAAACAATTGAAACTAAATGACACGTTAAATTCAAGCATGTTCAAAAAGTAAAAAAAAAACTCCTAAATAATCCTTCGCAGATTAAATTAGGTTGCGAATAATAATCATAATCGGATTATCTGTATTCCAGTCTATTCAGATCACAGGTAGTATTTGACACGCGTCATGCGGAAACGGGTCTTATGTCATATGCGACCAGGGTAGCTCTTGACCAGCCTGCGCATTGGCGCAGTCTTCCTAGGAGCTACCATGTCTACTAATGAGACCACATGTGTGTAAGTCAGAGTTTATTTACAGGTCATCTCCGAGTCTGTAAATAATGAGACCACGAAACCTTGTGCGACATAAAAAGTGGACACGTTAGCTCTTGACGAGACTTCGCTTATACTAAGGGTGGTCTGGGACTACGCTGGCCGCATTTGGCATAAGACCCATTATCGCATGACGAGGCTGATTTTGGTGTTGTTTTTTTGCGGAAATCTCGAGAATGCTCCCAAAGTTCCAGGACTACACCACTCTGACCTTGACTTTATTTAAATTCATTTAGTGATAATTTGAAAACAAAATAATGAGTACCTACTAATGAAATATTCTCGAAAGTGTTTTAAACATGCATACATTGTTAAGATAAAAAAAGAAACACGAAACAAGCCGACTAAACTTAGATGTATATATTTTAAAACTACCTTTGTATTCGTTAAATTCCTCATATTCTTCATAATTAATCACGCATTAAACATGACATTACACTAACCCAGTTCTGAAAGGTTCAGTAATAAAGTATGGAATTAAAATGTAAACACTCATATCGTAAGCACAATGCGAAATAATCAATAATATCTTTGTATGTTTGCATTGAATAAGCCGAATAAAACAAAGTAACGAAGTAAACACGCACTGTTTGTGCCGTGATCCCGAAGCAAATGTCCATTGATTTTATATTACAATCTAATCGACCCGAGTGAAAGTAGTTTCGGACTTAAAGGTGAGCCGTGCGACTTTAACGACCGACCAAACAATATTTTGAGCTGGTTTTATTGTCAATGCACTATTGTATACGGAACGCGCTTTGGTTGTTATAGACAACACCAATTTTGTATCGTTAATAAATAACAAATACAAGATTTTTGAGCAAATAAACATCTGTTAAAGGACCGTCCAACAGATTTTGGCATGTATTGAAGCTTGCAATTAAATGCTTTAAATGCTATATATATTGATAAATTTAAACATTTGAACTAAAAATCTCCAGTAAAAAAACAAGAATACAATTAAAAAAAAGGAAAAAAAGTAACCCTCAACAGGGCTCGAACCACTGACCCCTGGATTCCTGGAGTCCTGGAGTTAAAAGCTACCCGCCTAGACCACTCGACCATCCACGCTCATGTTTAAAGAGGATGTATTTTTTTTAGCTATATAGCAATCCTCGTAGTTTCCCAAAATATTGTTTTGCGTCGATACGACGCTTTATCTGTTGGACGGCCCCTTTAATCGAAACTTTTTTTTCAATATTTGTATTACCCAATGTTTTGATTTTAGGATAAATGTTCTAAAATCTTAAGTTTCATCATTTCAACCATGTTTTGCAAATGATGATATGATATTGTTTATGAAAAAAAAACAACGAACGCTGCGTTTTTTAATCAGCTATCGGACAGTTGCATGTTGAGTCCATGTTTTATTATTGAAAAACTTCAATGATCAAATTGCACCATCGTAAATCAATCAATGTCGACCCATTACCACCGGACATTTCAGCGTAATTTCATGTTAATTATAACCATCATTTTAAGGACAAACAACAATCCTGATGAACACTATTTATAACATGCTTTTCAGTTAACAATATCAGATAATTTATTTTTCACACAGTGAAAATATAACAAAAAATGCTATATTTTTTCCATCAGTTACATTGGTCTAATAGTGTCAATTTCTTTTCCCAAACAAAATAGAGTGGAGAATATTCACAAACATGGTTTTTACCATTAGTCCATTAAAACAATATCAACATTAAGCTACAGCGACGCATAGATGATTCCACTTTTCAACCATTCTCATTTATGACGTATTTAGCACATAATTTGAAGGCGTCATCATACACCAACGTGTGACATTAAAGCGTTTTGTTTGCTTATTTGTGTTGTGTTCTGAGAAAACTGGGCATAATGCTTGTGCGTAAATTGTCATCCCAGATTAGCCTGTTCAGTCCGCACAGGCTAATCAGGGACTACAATTTCCGCTTTTATGGAATTTTTCGTTTAAATGATGTCTCTTCTTAACGAAAATCCAGTTAAGGCGGAAAGTGTTTTCACTCGCGGTTACACTACAGTGAAAATATTTTGTTCAATAATCACTCATGAAATAAAAATCGATCATATTTACAAATCATCAAATATCCTATTCTTATCATAAAGGTGTGACATAACTTCCTTCGTCTAATCTTTATGCGGATTAGTCCAGTTACCATTTGTGTATACACTAAGATATAGTCCGCGGAAGAACGAAATTATTTCTAAACAAGCAAATGTCTTTTTCGTAACGAACTTATATCAGTAAAAAAATGCCTGCGTTCGCTACCATTTTGAATATGAGCGTTCAAATTGTGTGTTCTTCTCCCCTTTTTCTTAGCATTGTACAAAACAACTCCCTTTACGGAATTGACACATGAGTGCGCAACGTGCTTATATGATCAAATTAAGTAAATAAAAACAATTGTACAAGTTAAGTACGAAAAAGTTACACATGTAACAGAAAACATTACCAAAAAGCACAGAAAAAAACACGTGTCACGAACATAAAACGCCTACTAATAGACTTTCGAGACGAAATACAGAGTTTCAATCTGTTATAAAATGTTCTAAAAATATATGTTAACAAACTGTATGTATAAACTAAATTGAGCTAGTTTTTAAACACAACGAACTGAACTCCCGTTGAAAATTCAACAAATCGAAAAAAGAAAAAAGAAGAGCGATACAATTTCATGAGCGATCGAAAGAGTATGAGGTGCAAGTGTGGTGATGTAGATTCCAGAATGAAATATCATTTCCCTTTTGAATAAGATCATGTCAAGAGTATCCAGGCACAGTTGTAGAGTCATGGAGTCTCAAACCGATTCACCCTACAGTAAGAGCATAAGAAATTGGATATCTTTCTTATTATTTATCATAACACATGATCAGTATTATCTAATTACTAATTTTTGTCATATCCACGCGCAAACCACAATTTACGATATGACATAACAATGGGCAAAATATGGATTCAAAATCATTGAGTCAGCGTTGGTCCGTCAATAAAAAGTCGTCGGTCCTTTTAGGAAGACATTTTTACTGTTTGCCCGCTAAATGCCAATATTGGCTCGCGACAATGGCACTCATTCACTTTGTTATCAATTGTTATCAGGCGATTGATTGACATGGATCGTAAAACATAAACCCAAGCGCTTTGGATCTTAAGCTCTAGCTAAGCACGAACGAAAATCCCCTTTCAATTCAATAAAATGTGAAACACTGAGCTTGTCTGCGCACCTGGTGTGATTTATTTTCTGCAAGTACATTGCCTTATTAAAAGGTTCATTATTTTTTGTTGAAAATTAAACGCACACTGATTAACTATGTGGCTTTTTAGTTTTAATTTAACGATGTCGTTTATTTGCGTCGTAATATATTTATGTCGCACAACGTGTTTATTAAATATTTCGGATATACATGTATATTATATTGAACATTACTTAAAGTTAATAATTATGATACAGGATACACATAGTATACTTAATATATTAGATAACAATACAAAATCAAAAAATATTATATGACACAGTATTATTGTATTTGACGGGTAGCCTGATATAAATATAACTAAGCTTGCAAACTGCTGTGGCTGCGATTGGAATCGAATCCTGAACCGCCAAATTTCAAGGCAAACGCCCGTCCGCGGCGCTTCCCAGCCTAGATCAGCAAGGCAATGTAAGTGTAGCTTATAGATCATCCAGCTGCACAACTTTCCCACATTAAGTGTATTTTTATGTTAAATGCATGAAGATGTCCCATTTGTGGCTTTATAAATGGCTAATGGTTTTAAACATATCAACAAATGGCCTGCGTAGATTGATGGCTTTTTTTTAATGTTTTCAGAACCATTTAATAATGTATTGGCATATTTAAAATTTGCATATTTTGGTCGATTCCTTGAGCACGCCGGGTATGCGGATACTTTGATGACGGATTTCACTTCGATAACAGAGAACAACAAACGCCACGCGCGAGAGATGAGTTCCTCAGGTTTTTTGTAAGTTATATACTAAAGATTAGTTTTTAAGACAAGACACATGGTCGAGTTGATAAATGGTGTATCCTTTTGTATTGGGAAGACACAATTTCACGAAAGAATGGTACATTTTTGCCCAAACAATAGAAAATTCGGTCGGAAAACAGCATAAACTGGATAAACAGTAAACATTTGAACAAAATAAAACTACTTACAAATATTGTATTAGATTGTCTGCTATTCCAGCATGTAGAGTAATCACTGTGCTTCAAAAACTGAAATTTTGATAGTATTCAATTACATATAAACAAAGATATAGCATGTTTTAATATGTGGTATACATACAGTTGCTGGAACTTTGATTACTGATAAAGGGCACTTCATCTTACGGAGACTTTTAAAAAATTGGGCACTCGGATAACCGAGTTTTATCTTCTACCTGAAATGCATTTTTGTATATTATGGATTTTCAATATTCCTTGTTTTTAGCATGGAATGGCCCAATTATGATTTTAGTGTGTTGTTCTTTTTTAATATTATTATAAATCTGTATACCCAAAACAACATTTTGTATTTGAAACAAAATTTGAGAGAACTTTATGAAAGCTGGAGAACATGCTGATGATGAGCAATTAACCTTTAGTTTCTCAAACTAAATGTATACATATATTAAAGAAAATAACGCAAATGTCTTGTCATTTTAAAACTATTCTGTGTCTAAACGCAATATGTATAATTTTGTAGGTTATCATAAGTTATGTTATACCACTGATGATAAGAAATAACAAAATGTTTCAGTAATTTTTGCTTTTATTTAACAATGAACACTTTTAACTGATAACAATTAGAAATTGACGATGACCCTCGATTACTCTCTTCATTTGAAATATACGCAGGTGCTGTATGAGCAACTTTAAAAACGAACCAACCAGCCAACACTTATCAGTGAATATGGATCACAAATAGTAATATACAATTATGAAATAATATGCCCAATGACCATCGTCTACTGAGCAATTTAACAAATAAACCACAATATAGTTTGTAAAAACAAAGGTAAACAACATTCAATAACCCGAGACTGCACTTTAAACTTTGAATATACTTATATGGTCTATGGGTTAACATCATAATCAACACGTGGTCACGGTTATCTTCACTTTAATTTCAAAATTCAAACAAGGGATGTGTGCGTATATTCCATATTATGAATAAAATCAAGTCTCATAGAAATGTTGTTTACGTATAGAGCATGAAAAACATTCGATAATTTGAAATGTGGTATCTGCCTGTATTATTTTCACATACTTTTTATACATTAAAACAAGAACTTTAACTCAAACGATTACGTTACAGCTTGCATTGAACAATTTGCGCAAATCAATCGCCTATCTTTAAGCACATGCAGAAAAAAATATGAAGATAATACTGCTACAGAATATATGTTCATAACGAACACTTATTCTTTGTCTCGTGTTCTTTTTCTTCTTAAAGTATTCGCCACTCGCGCGTCGCTTTTGTTGTTCTCGGTCATCGAAGTGCCATCCGTCATCAACGTATTCGCATACCCGGCGTGTTGAATATCCAAACAATTAAAGAATATGGAAGGTCGTCTTTATAAAGATATCACGAATTTATGAATATGATTTAAGAAATATGCGAGTTTTTCTTTATAAAAAGTTTAATCAATCATCGGGTATCAATACGCAAACAAATTCGTGCTAACGTTTTTTCAATGCAGTGAAGAGATTGTACAAAATATGTCTTGTTGACCCAAACGCGAGTTTTCTTTTATATAACTATATATATCTTACTGGTGTGAGAAACCCCTGTATTTGTATACGTGTTCAGTTTATACAATTGTACTTGGGGGACTCAATCAGCCCGTGCTTATGTAATCTACTTTAGAGATTTTTTTTTATTGAACTAAACATTAGAAAACTACATTGGTTCTTTGATATTACTTAATGTGATGTCGAATACCGTAAAAGTATAGAACGTTATCAAGCTCAATCAATTTGTTATGGGTTGGAATCTATATCAATATTACGTATATTAAACATAATTAATTCAATGCATATTTATTGAGAAATTTTATCACGCATAAATTGCCCACATGACAAAATTTGCCCCTTAAAGATAATCAAATTCGTTTTTCATAATATAAAATTCATCAATTTGGACAAGCGAAATAAAAACATTTTCAGTACAATTTATGTACAAGGAAAACATTCATAAAAACAAGTCGTTGTAGAAGACCGTGAGACTGGGCTTTTCTTATTAACCCATTTATGCCTAACGTCTGGAAAAAAAAGGCCTTGGCAAACAGCGTAGACCCAGATGAGACGCCGCATGATGCGGCGTCTCATCAGGGTCTGCGCTGTTTGCTTAAAGGAATTTCTAAATATACAAATAAATATACTAGACATCCCTAATTTTGGAAATAAATTGATCCAATTTTGAAGGATGGGAGAGTACACTAGGCGTAATGGGTTAAATAGGTTATGTATAAATTCGCTTACACGTTGTGTGAAATCCATTATGGTGTGTTTATATCCAGAGAAGTTAGCCGAAAGACCACTCTCCAAAGTAAACTGGACGAATTTCACACACAAAGTATAAAAAGCACGATAATTAAGCGAACTCCTTACAACAGAAATTGATAGTATTGTGTTCAACTATCACATANTGTAGAAGACCGTGAGACTGGGCTTTCCTTATTAACCCATTTCTGCCTAACGTCTAGAAAAAAAGGCCTTGGCAAACAGCGTAGACCCAGATGAGACGCCGCATGATGCGGCGTCTCATCAGGGTCTGCGCTGTTTGCTTAAAGGAATTTCTGTAAGAAATATTCTAAATATAGAAATAAATATACTAGACATCCCTACTTTTGGAAATATATTGATCCAATTTAGAAGGATGGGAGAGTCCACTAGGCATAAATGGGTTAAATAGGTTATGTATAAATTCGCTTACACGTTGTGTGAAATCCATTATGTTGTGTTTATATCCAGAGAAGTTAGCCGAAAGACCACTCTCCAAAGTAAACTGGACGAATTTCGCACACAAAGTATAAAAAGCACGATAATTTAGCGAACTCCTTACAACAGAAATTATTAGTATTGTGTTCAACTATCACATAGGTCCTTTATTAAATGAGTTTATCACATTTTGAAGTACCGGTTGATCATTGTTCAATCAAATTTTACATAATTGATCGATATAGCATTATTGACATTGTATTTATGTACATGTATGAGCGATATCGGTGGAACTAAAATTCTAAATATTGATTTCGATAGGTTGGTATTTGTATCTAACATACTGAAAATTGGCTCGCATTACAAGCTACCATTGTATTAAAACGACACAGTTCACGTAATCTTCAGCACTCTTAACTTCGCTGTGACAATCAAATAAGATCAAATGAGCCCATAAACGGATCAATATAAATTCAGACAAGGTACTTAAAATCAGACAAATATGCGCGTTAATAGTTCTATTCATTCCAATTTCGATCTTGAAACGCCTGTTTAACGAGCTATTTGTTGTGTATCGAATGGTACTTATCACGGAAAGTGTCTATTGTTTGAAACTCAGCAATTCACATTTGGGGACAGTTGTGTTACTATTATTAAAGAGAGTATAAAAGCCGCACTCCCCAATTATTGTCAAAAAATTAATTACACAAAAATCGTTTCTGATGGACATCTAAACGACCAAAATAAATAAAAACAAAACGAATAGCTACGAAATACATTGAATTCCGTCAAATAATGATTCGATAAAAAATAAAATAAAAAAAATAAAATAAAAAATATAATAAGAATATTAATAATAATAATAATAATAATAATNAGAAGAAGAAGAAGAAGAAGAAGAAGAAGAAGAAGAAGAAGAAGAAGAAGAAGAAGAAGAAGAATTCTTAAGTATGAGACATTATTAACAGTTAAATCCTGATCGATTTCGCAAATGTTAAAAGGTATATTATTATTTATGGTGCTTGTTTTTGTTACATTTTTGTTCTTAAGCGTTATGATTCAAAATACCTTGGTCTGTTGTTGATTCTCAACGAAGTGTCTTGTATGTTGAGCGTCATTTGACGTTGATGACGTCACTATATTTTTTTTTGCGGGAAAAAAGACCGAATGCCACACATGTTAAACAAGGTGTATTTTGTTAATGTCTAGAAGTCCATTTGATTACATGTATAATTTAGTACACAATTGTATTGATGTTTCACCGAATAAAAGGCATCGATGAAGCATGCGTTCACAATATTTTTTATGAGTATTTTATAACAAAAATAATGAAGACAGTTATGCAATTAAAGGGACTTGTTCACAGTTTTATCAAAATGGGATTTTTCCAACTTTTTGTCACCGATTCAAGAATTAAATGAACAATGCACATCAGTTTGCGAAATAACACTAATGCAGCATACGTATACTGAATATGCACTTTCGTTTACGAAAAACCATCGTTAGAAATTGATAAAATTATAAAGCGTCTCAGACGCGAAACTATTAAACAAAATCGATTTCTTGTGTAATCGTTATATTTTGTAACAACACGTGGATGGTTATACAAAGTATAAAATAAATGGCAACCCATGTGAAGACGGATGGTCAGGTCCGCACATAATGAAGTCGAAAAGACTCAACGATGACCCGAACATAAACTTTGAATTACAAACACACGCACGTGAAGACGGGATGCTGAGTCGTTTCGGCGCTTGGCTTTTACTCCATGGGTCAGTGGTTCGAGCTCTGGTGGGGTTAACTTTTTTTTCTCTGTTTTTTTTTCTCTGTTTTTTTTTTTTTTTTTTTTT
>VMBQ01002935.1:26915-75441 GCA_007657795.1 Dreissena rostriformis | reverse complement strand
TTTTTTTTTTTTTTTTTTTTTTTTTTTTTTTTACTTTAATTCTTGGTTTTATATTGGGGGTCTTTAGTTCTAATGTTTATATTTATCAATTTAAAGCATTTAATGACAAACTTCAAAATGTGCCAAAATCTGTGAAACAAGTCCCTTAAATATAGTTCACTTATCAAAATAGTGACAATACTGTTTTTCTGTGTGTTTTTTTTTAAACAATAACGCCGACCGAAACAAGCGTGATACTTCGGGTGCACAGATGTGACTAGTTCTTTTTTATTATTTTTCATGTCGCTATTACGTCTAAGAACTCGTGGAAACGACTTAGTAAATCGTGGAAACGAGTACGTAAGTCTAGGGAATGAGTTAGTATGTCGTGTAACGCCTAACAATAAAGCTAACTCGTGGGAAAGAGTTATTAAGTCTAGGGAACCAGATAACTAACTCGTAGTAAAGGCATTATCTATCGATAAGATTGCATACAGTTTGAAAATTATTTAAAAGCGCGAATCTTTCCGATTTATATCGTCTGAAATTAAGTTTGTCTCTCTTAAATCATCCGTTTTGAAATATGCGGTAAATAACGTTTATTTTGATTGGTTCGTTATTAAGTTTGGGAATTCATATCTAAGCCGATTTGTGTTATTGTAAGAATTGTTATATTTCGGACGCGTACAGGCTGACGGTCTTGCAGATAGGTGCGTACGGGAGGACTGACTGAAAGAGGCTTCTGACTACGACGACAATAAGAATCATCTAGACTTGACGTTCATTATGTACAGCCCAAGCGTCTGCTGCATACGACACAGACAGAATACAGAATCACAATGCGCATGTAACATGTGCAGTTTGTTACCATTATTTTAACATGCGAACATTTTCAGAAGAAACACATCACATGTGTACTAAATAGGCAAATTATGATCTACCAAGTACAAGAACTAAAATCCTAGGACAAGAACTACAATCCAATGTGTAAAATCTCGAGTTCATTTATTGATTAGCTCCCTTATTAATATTTGGGTAAAAATGCGCACCTGCAGTTTTTCGTCTGTAATTATTAATTGATTATTACAGTCAACTCGTTTCATTTAATTTAAATGCAATGGAATATACGATTTGCAAGTTTCAAATTCATTAAGATCGTTTATTTACATCAATTATATGGTCACTTAATATTGTTAATGCAATATTGTTGTTTTTTTGTAAATAAAATAATCACATTAAATATCCAGAAAAGTTTTTTCATATAACGGTATTTCGATACATGGTACATTTTCTCGCTACGAGCGTGTTTCGCATTAACCACTAGAACACTTGGTTTGAGTGCTAACGAAACATTCCTTAAATGCCGGACGTCACGTTCATAATAAAAGTGAATGCATACGCAATATGTACACATATAAAGTACGTACAATATACATGTGTTCCTAACAATCTATAATTAATTTAAACATATAATTGTAAGCAATATTCAGGAAACCGTTGTTTCACTGATATTAATTTCGTTACAATTAGGAAAGACGATCGTGTCAACATGGGTATGTACTTATATGAATTATCATTATTAATAACGTATAATTTTAAATAATTGAAAACTTGCCATAAACAATATACACTCTTGAAACATAACAACATTAATAACTTAATCACCATGAATGATTTATGATCTGTGTGTTCAGACTAAGCAATAGCTATAACGAGAAATCAGTTAATTAAACCTCACGGAATCAGTCAAAGGTTTCCCAAAACGGAAAACCACTCGAATCACCTGATTCTCATGTATGTATATAAACGTAGCAGTGTAAAAACCTGTAAATGTTTCAATCCAAAAATATTGAAAGTTACAATAAAGTTATAAGTTTGATAAAACAGTAAATAATGGTACTTAAACAGCGTAAGTAAAGATCTAAACTTTTACAGATATATGTTTATTATTCCGAGCCCGATAGTGAATCTTTTGAGTTCAAAGGGTGGTACAAATATTTAATACAGTATTCACAAATTTTCAATACGACTTTCCATAAAGTTGCCCCTCTTAGAAAAATATCCTACGACGGATTTAAGCTACAACTGAAGATTAATCGCATAACTTATAGGCATTTGAAAAGCGTTCTGAGAAAACGGGGCTTAATGCATGTGCGTTAAGTGTCGTCCCAGATTAGCCCGTACAGGCCGCACAGGCTTATCAGGGACGACACTTTACGAATAGACAGGATTTTCGTTAAGAAGAGACTTAAATTATTTTTTTTTAAATCAATTAAAGCGCAAAGTGTCGTCCCAGATAAGCCTTTGCAGTCCGCACAGGCCTACCAGGAACTTTACGCAAATGCATTCAACCCCGTTTTCTGTCAGCGTTGCTCATTTATGATCAGTATGTTCCTAAAGAAAGTGCACGAAAAAGATCGAAAAGAAATGCAGAGAATGAAGAATTACTGAAATTTACTTTTCACGTAAGTTGGTGCTTATAAATTATACTTCATGAAAAATAAAAACACCATCGTAACTTCAATGAATGTATCAAATTTAAGCGCTTTTGCAATTTTAGTATTCTTAATAATTACTAAAATCAAAACACTGTAAGAATAAATATTAAGCGGCGCCCACCATTTACCGTTCTGGTATCACAGTTATTGAATGCCGCAAAACAATCAAAACTGTCATATATGATAAACAATACATTTATTGCGTTCTCATCCAAACTTGAATTTATATGTGCCATCCCTATCATACCCGTATTCTCTGGACATCATACCACTGATCACATATCGGTATATAAACTCTGTTTTTATTTTGACGTATATACTTGTACAAATATAAACCAGACATGCACGGACATGAATGTACGCATATATGTTTATTTGTTTATTGGAATTTTCGCCGTATTTCAACAGTAGTTCAGTCATATACTAGTAACAGAGGTCAGTTAACCTATTCTCACCTTTCCTGAGATAGTTGGTTTACAAGTACTCAGGGCTCATGACTTTGCCAGAAACTGACATCATCCCTACTTGAATCAGGGGAAGGGGGAAATGACCATATACATGATTTCCAGACCAATACCCACACACCACCGATCCCGCGGGTCGGGGATTGAACCCGCGATTTGTAGGCCAGCGCTTAACTAAATGAGCTAGCCGGTAGTAATTAAGTATCTGTTTCAACTATAAGTTCCAACATAAGTGTGTTGCCAAATTTCATATTGTAAAGGCTTCCAAGCATTCATTCTGTAAAAGCTGTCAATAATTTGTCTCTTCGGCGCCAAAACTAAGATTTCAGTAGCTATTTTTGCAAACGTATGTACCATTGGGTACTAACACAGTGTGTTTTATCATATTTAATATTAACATATAAATAAATATATCAATATGTATAAATATCAGCTTGTTTGTTTAGAAGTCTTTCTAATGTAGATAACTTAAAGATTCTTCCTTTTAATAAATTCCAGCAAATAAAGACTGGCGTCCAAGCCACGTGTTGTATTTCACTTGCGGGGTGGACGTCTGCGATACGGGCGTACACTTCTGTGACGTCAGTCAGACGTACCGTACGTGCGTACCGTGCGCTAGAGTGAGTCATCACTGCTTTACCGTGCTCCAGCAATACAACTGCACGTGGTTCTGCATGGGTAGGTGGATGTTATCCGCTTATAAAATACATATCATCATGTACCAAATGACGTAGACATAAAGTCAATTAATTAAAGAAAATAAGTTAAATAATTCGGTTCCGTTCTGTCGTATATGTCACGAGTCTTGATATCTCGTAACTGTTTAAGTTTAGTTGCACTAAGCTTTACCTAACTGTGTAAAGTTGTATTTTTTATATTTTTGCAGACAACTTGAAGCAGCTGCAGATGTTAAAGTGCACATCAGATGTTACTACCAGTGAGAAAGTATTGCATTTATATTTGAAAATATATATGAATAAGAAGCAGAGCACTCTCCCTAAAAATGACGCCTCTCTTTTGAAACTGCAATTCCGCTACCAACACACATCATACAAATTCTCAGAACACCATAACTACATAACATTATATATATTTAACACGTCTTTGTTTAGACTTGATCGTGTTTGAATGTACAACTTTATAGTGTTTAAACCTGCAAGTTGTTTACAAATGCAGATGTATATTTCTGTTGCAGATGTATATTTCTGGCTCTTCATCATGCTATTGACCTTGTTCCTGGTGGTTGTTTGCCTGAATGCGATAAGGAAAATCCAATGCTATTTGTCAAATACTTACGAAATGCCGTTATTGCCATCGTGGTTACACGTTAAAATCCAGAGGGCGAGAATGCGAGAACGCGAGAGTACGATGACGAGAATGCGACAATACGATGACGACAGCGCGACAATACGATGGCGAGAATTCGAGAACGCGATGGCGAGAATGTGTGAACGCGATAGTTAGATGACGACAATGCGACAGTGCGACAATACGATGGCGACAGTGCGATAGTACGATGGCGACAATGCGATAGTCATATCGTACTGTCGCCATCGTATCATCGCATTCTCGCCATCGCGTTCTCGCATTCTCGCCATCGTATTGTCGCACTGTCGTCATCGTATTGTCGCATTCTCGTCATCGTACTCTCGCGTTCTCGCATTCTCTCATTCTCGCCATCGCGTTCTCGCATTCTCGCCTTCGTTTTGTCGTACTGTCGTCATCGTATTGTCGCATTCTCGTCATCGTACTCTCGCGTTATCGCATTCTCGCATTGTCGCCATCGTACTATTGCACTGTCGCCATTGTATTGTCGCATTGTCGTCATCGCACTGTCGCATTGTCGTCATCGTACTATCGAGTTCTCGCCTTCTCGCATTCTCGCCATCGCGTTCTCGCATTCTCGCCATCGTATTGTCGCACATTCGTCATCGTATTATCGCATTCTCGTCATCGTACTATCGCGTTCTCGCATTCTCGCCCTCTGGATTTTAATGTGTAACCACGATTGCCCTAACGGTATTCCGTATATACTAGTTGTTACAACAGGGACCAAAATACACAAGGCAACGCTCCCCATGACAATAATTACAATCCAGTACCGACACAGGACGGTGTGGATAAGCAGCAATTGATCGAATCAAGAACAAAGTAAAGACGTCCTTCTTACGATGAACAAGCCGTGTACATCAATAGATCAAAAGTGTTTCCAGAACCAAGCGTTTAAGAACGGTCGCCAAAGTGCAGAAAATCCTACAAGCGCCAAATGTACCGCAGTTATTGTAAACCTTCCAGCCAAGCATAATACAACGGACACTCGTAACTATGCAGTTCAATCGGTCGTTGCAAGGCCTCCGTACGGAGAACTCTCCACACCCTACTCTGGATACAGAAGTGAAAGGGCGATGTCTTCCAGTATTTTCTATGATGATCAGTAGTTATAAATCAGTGACTTCTGACATTCCGAATTAGTCAGTTATAAGACTACTCGTATGATTCCCCGATTTTCAACCTGCAATAAACCAACGAATTCTTTTTATTAACTATCAGCAATTCATTAGACAATTGTTCGACGCCTTCCAAATGAGGATACTGTCATTTCGAGCGATGATTAGACAGTTAAAAGGCATTGGTTCCGTGTATTAGGAATCAGGTATAAGGAAATTAATAATTCCTCGCATTTCCATCGGGGACCAGCCATTTTTAAAGCAATTAATGTGCGCAATTCCTATTTCGACCAGCCTTTTATCTGATAATGACTTTTCACATTTTGAGCGAGGATCAGCAAGTTATAATGCAAATTGTTTCTCGAATTATGATTTGCTCGGGCTATGATCAGCCGATTATGCGACGATGACACTTCCCATTTTAGCGAGGATCATCTCTAAGCCATTGAATCATTGTTTTCGAGTGAGATTCAATCAGCTTCAAAGCAATGCCGCTTCTAGTTTCGAGCAATGAAAATGCATTTGAGTTGCTCACATTTGATTACTTTTTAAGTCTAAGAATCAGACATAATCTGAGCCTCCTTCTGTGAAAACTGGGCTTAATTCATGTGCGGAAAGTGTCGTCCCAGCTTAGCATGTTGAGTCCGCACCGGCTCATCAGGAACGACACTTTCCGCCTAACTGGATTTTCGTTTAGAAAGACTTCCTTTAAAAAAAAATCCATTGGATTAAGCCCAGGTTTCCCTGAACAAGGCTCAATTAAAATCCATGGACCATTTGCAGTGCGAGTGACGATCAAACATGTATATGAATAAGTGTACTACATTTATCTTACGAATATACATAATGACAGTTTGAGTTTCGCGCTTTGATCAACCATTTATAACGACCCTTGGTGTGTTGAGCTGGATAAGACTTTTATACAGAAATGACCCTTGAATTTTAACTTTGGATCAGATATATATAGAACAATGCCATTTGCTATTTCGAGTGAGGATAAACCAATTTGCAGACATCGAATCAATGCATTTCGAGTGAGATTCAGTCAGTTCCAAAGCCACGACGCTTCACGTTTCAAGCGGGTACAGAGCAGCTGGCCTACTCTACAGCGCTGACATTTCGAAAATAGTTCAATAGCAGAATCATACCCTTATATGTCGATCCATTTAAAAAAATGTTTCGATAAGAAGTATCATTACGCTTTTTGAAATAGAACATATAACTGGTTTAAGGCATAAATTCGCGAAGATGCGAATGAGCTTATCAATATCCATTTGCAGAACAACATTTAGTTCGTAAAGTAACTAAACATTTAGAATTACATGTACCGTTTAAACCGGTATCAGCACAGATATTATGAAACAAAACACACACCAAATACAACCGTATAATTAATTCTTATGACATCGTCGTGGAATGGCTAATGCCAAAAAAATTGTAATCCTAAGTTAGCATTTGTGAAGATAAAAAAACATTACAATACCATATACTACAATGATATAGTATTATTACAACTATATTGCCGCAATAAATAAGTGTAGCATAACTTTACCGAAATATTGCGATTTTTAATAACTGAGGTTAAATTATACTACGAGCGTTTGACACTTTATTTGTGTATTAAATATAAAAGTGTGATAAATGGGAAAATTACCAATAACCTTCATGCGGTCTACATATAATGTAGGCTCCGTTCACCAGGTATGGAACACCACTTTAACAGAGTAGATTCTCTGGTTGGTATTAAAGGTGTAATACAATAGTTTTAAGGTCAACGGCCTATCGTACCGTATATATCTTAAATGGGTGACACACCATACTGAGGAAACCAACATTTCGTGGACACACTCCTATGAATATTTGGTGAATTCTGAACAAGAAAGTCGACATGGGTAAGTTTTTGTGTTATTTTTCCTTTGTATTGTTTATGATAGAAATGTGGAATATGTTTAGACCTATTCTTCATATACTGTACCATTTGTACTGTAGAGTAGTTCAGAAAAATTACTTTTGGGAATCACATTCATATAATAATATTATTTAATTCTTTGCCAATGTCAATTAAGAATGCATTATAAATAGAGACGCGTTGTAAGGGAAGGGTTCCCATTATAGAAATTCCATAACACGTATGATTACTGGCATGATTACTTACATGTATTATCTGGTAGAATCTTTGAATCTATGTCACAAAGTATTTGCTTTAATAAAAGCCATAAGAAATGCATCATATGTATCATTGCTTTATAAAAACGGTAAGCTCTTTTTAACTGAAAACATATTCAGAGTGTGTATACATGACAATGTTTGTATCTGTTTATTATTTAATGCAGGATGCATTACCATCGCAACTGCATTACTACTGATCATTGGCATTTCCGTAGCTAATAGGACAGATGTCAGACAGAGACAGACAGAAGACGGTAAATATACGAAACTTAATACAGTGAATCAAATGATTTTTGTGTGTGACGTTAATCGAATGATTAAATAACATTGATTTAATTGTCAAACGGAATTACTAGATTTTATTGGATCACATATAAAACTACATAAAATATGTACTAACGTTAACATGTTCAACGTGTAAAAAATTATTGAATTATGTAAATGATCCACTCAGCAAATGAAGTCTGGAGTCCTAGTCAGGTATTGATATTCGAGTGCGGGGTGGATATTTGCGATACGGGCGTACACTTCTGTGACCACAGTCAGACGTACCGCACGTGCGTGCCTTGCTCCACAGTGAGCCATCACTGCTTCTCCGTCCACCAGCAATACAACTGCACATCTTATTGCATGGGTGAGTTATGCTTATATTATAGAAGAACAACATAAGGAAAACATCTTTTTGTTTACATATCGTTATATTTTCAGATAAAATTATCATTTAGATTGTTCATTTTACTGCAAGTTCTTTAAAAAATACGAATTACTCCTTTTATTCCCAGACCATTGGAGAAAGAAGCAGTCAAGACTGTGCACATCGCCACAGGCACACGGTATTTAATGATGTTTTTATTGAGTTTTTAATTGCAATTGTTACAAAAATAATGCAATTTATTTGCTATTTACAAAACAAACCTCCAATATCATGTATAACAATCAGTAAACTCTGTTTCAGATTTGTTCATGTGGCCTTTCATCCTCTGCGCGATTTTACTACTGAGTTGTGGTGTGCTCTTGATCGCAAGTTTGAAAGGAATTATTACAACTAATGCGATCAATTTTTGCTGTCCTTGTACGAACAAAGAAAGCAAAAACAACGTAGAAAAAAGATCGAACTGCGATGGTCAGGCGGCGGAAAATGAGAGAATGATTGGAATAACAGACGGACAGATTGTGTGTAGTGCAGGAAATGATGTTGCAGCTCACGCATCGAATACCCCTGTTCATGAGTGTGATATTACACCGCATGGTGGGCCTGATGAACACCGCGTTCCGAATGGAGGTTACCAGAACAGTCAGAGAACTGTTGGTACCAGCACCAACAATTACTCTCTACCAAACCAACTTTCAAAGCCCCCGGTCTGCTGTCGATGCCAACTACGCGCCTGCAGCGTTGATCAAGATATGTATCAAAATGATCATCAAAGACCCGACGACATTGTAGAAACTTTGATACACTTGATAGAGGCAAATGGCAACACGATATCGAAGGCGTTTGCAAATGCCATAGGTCCGCATCGTGAAATATCACAGCCGGTATCATCAGGCGGAGAAGACCATGGGATATATCAACCGGATGACACATTCAACAAAAAGCCGTACTAAACTTTTCGGGCCGCGCTTTGTAAAATGTGGTTTAATGCATGTGCGTAAAAGGTCGCCCCAGATTAGCTTGTGTAGTCCGCCCAGGCTAATCAGGGACGACACTTTACGCTTTTCTGATATTTTTCGTATAAATAAAGTCTCTTCTTAGCCAAAATCTAGTTTAGGCGGAAAGTGTCTTCCCTGATTAGCCTGTGCGGACACTTTACGCACATGCATTAAACCCCTTTTTCACAGAGTGCGGCTCATTTGCATGGCATGTATGCATGGCTTGAATGAATTTCCTGCTTTGATAAATCGTGCTTATATGTACATACAATTATATGTGCCGTTGTGTGTGACCATTATTATGCTCCCCATATATATATATGGGGAGCATATAGTTGCCAGTTTGTACTTCCTTCCTTCCTTCTGTCACACTTTTGTTACAGTTTCTCATAGCGCCTTCAATATTTTACCGATCTCTTCCATATTTGGCATGTAGGTACCTTGCATGGACCTCTACCTTTTGATGAGGCTTGAGGTCACTGGGGTCAAGGTCACCGAGGTTTATAATAGATTTTTCTCAAGGTCATTTTTTTCCACACAATTAACCCATATATCGACAAAGCATCATGCGGAGCATCCATCAGTTTTACTGAAATCCTTGTTTATTGTCTATCTTTAAAATGTATAGAAATATGCATCTTTAAAAGTTATCCGAATTACTTTGTATGACACTTTATGATACTTTTTAGCAGTATCTTATCCTGGGAGATACTTGAATGTAAACGAATATTTGAATTTGTTCATATAAATAATCATTTACTGATATGAGTCGTGTTCTGAGAAAACTGGGCATAATGCATGTGCGTAAAGTGTCGTCCCAGATTAGGCTGTGCAGTCCGCACAGGCTAATCCGAGACGACACTTTCCGCCTAAACTGGATTTTCGCTAAGAAGAGACATTATTTACGCACAAGCATTTTGCCCAGGTTTCTCAGAACACGACACATATATAATACACAGAATATTCACTTACTTATCCTTGCTTTGATTTTTAATTTGTAAGATTATTTAATTTAAATGTATTGTACATGTGTGTTTGATAATTTTTCAGCACATTTTTATCACATGTACCAATCAATATATAGAGTTTTAAATGATTCGTGTACGTTATCGTGTATAAACATATGTAATGCAAGTTGATTTGTACATAATAAAAACAAACGAGCGATACAGTGAATTCAAATGTATATGTTTGATAGTGCTTATTTATATTTCAATTTACCATTATATAATATGTGTCGTGTTCTGAGAAAACTGGGCATAATGCTTGTGCGTAAATTGTCATCCCAGATTAGCCTGTGGAGTCCGCACAGGCTAATCAGGGACGACAATTTCCGCTTTTATGGAATTTTTCGTTTAAATGATGTCTCTTCTGAGCGAAAATCCAGTTTAGGCGGAAAGTGTCGTCCCGGATTAGCCTGTGCGGACTGCACAGGCTAATCTGGGATGACACTTAACGCACATGCATTATGCCCAGTTTTCTCAGAACACGACTCATATATTTATCACAGTTTGTACACGCTCATAATTGGGTTCCCATTGTTTTTCCCTTACAAATACTTTCACTAGTTACTTTTTGTACTTTTAAAGTTTTCCCAATTTAAGTATTGAATTACACACAACGTCGTACGTTTTGCTTATTCGAAGTTAATACTCACATTTGCTCTTGATAGATACATGAAACGGTGTCTTTTTCATATTTATAAAAAAAAGCTTTCGTTGCACATTATAGGTCACATGCTAACAGAACGTTTCCTTTTCTGGATGTAACGCTATAATTGTTAAAGATTTACAATTAGCCACGTTGTTTTTCAACTTAAATCTCCAAAGATTTGGTTTTATATTTTATATTTTCAGAAAACTTGAAAGAACGAGTAAGAATTTGGCGACACATTAAGACAGAATGAGTACTGTTTAAGATTAATTTCCCTTTATCTTTCGTCAATGTGCGTGCAATATAAACACACCAAATAAGCATGCAACAAACACAGTGACACTTGTTGGGAATTGAAGATTAAGTTTACACGCTCTATTATAAAACGTATACAACGTACAAATATTTCGTCAATCTGCATGCATTATAGACAAACCAATAAATATGCAACCAACACAGCGATACTTGTTGGTAATTGAAGATTAAGTTTACACGCTCTATTATAAAACGTATGTGTAACTATATAAAAGAAAATTTGATTAAGTGAACGAGCATGTAAACAAAATATACACTTGTTTTAAGTAGAGCATGTGTTGTATAGGCGTAATGAACTGTAAATGCCACTAGTTTTAAATTTATAACATTTGTACATACAATTATATGTCCAAATCTCGTATATTTATCTGATTTAAAGAACACGTCGTCGATAATTGGACAAAAAGATACGTTGGAAAGCAGCAGCAGTACATGTAGGTGTAGATTCAAAACGACTTAAATGCACACTTGTCGAGAATGCCGGTGAATTTTATATCGTTTGAAACAGGAATGAAGCAGTAAAGAAATCAGACAATATTAATGAAATAAAATGAAGCCATTGATATTATTAAGCATACACATAAAACGACATAATAAGAATGTCCAATTACAAGATTGCGACAATGCGGCATTTTAACATACACGTATACGGTATATTGATTGCATATTGACAATCTAATATTTAGCACTATATTTGGCTAATGTTGCCGCCGTGTATGAAACTATGACATTAACAAGAGTTCTGCAACAAATTAACATTATCATTGTTCCAGATGTATTTATTGCTTCCACTTATCAAGCAAGCGATGTAGTTGTATGATTAGTTCAGTGATATATATATATATACATATAATAGTACACACACATCTTTAGCTTCTGGACCTTGTTAACATGTACAAGTCACAGCCATTCTCAGGTTTCTAGCAATATAAGTCACGGTTGCGTCTCAGATGTGAAACCACAAAGTAATTTATTTCATGAACATATTGTCAATAACTATTATGCCAATACACATTCAATATACTGAGTGTTACCGCTCATAGTTGTGAGTCATACATCTGTGCCGGCTCTGATAAAACAATTCTTCGCTTCTGAATGGCGTCCATGAGTTTCCTTCGAGGCCCCACGGGTAGTCCCATATCACTGAAATCCTGATTGGTGAGTCTCATAAGTGCGTCCATATCTACGTCACCGTCAAGCAATAAGTGCGCGTAGTGCTGCAAGCCACAACCTTCCAAGAACATTATCACAGGAGTTTATTCGGTGTCGTCTTCATCTTCTTCAAGCTGCTCGTCCGGATTCTACGGGACATCTTCCGAATGTCCAGTCAAGTATTCGAAAACCAAAGCAACACACACAACGCGTGATATACCGATCGCAAGCTTTATGCACACCTTATTGCCCGCACTAGGTCGTATGAAAGCCAGAGGACGATCAGCAAAGATATTGACAAAAAACCTACCTGGTGCGGCTGTTGTCATTCGTAAAACGCCTACCTACGTTGACTTTTGGGGTCACGTGACAGTTTTTGTTCATTTACAGTGAATAAGCATCATCTAGACGTGACGTGCATTATGTACAGTCCAAGCGTCTGCTGCATACCGCGCAGAAAGAAAACAGTTTCACAATTAATATGTAACATGTGTAGTTTGTTAACATTATGTTAAACATGTGAACATTTCCATCCGAAATACACGTGCATTAAATAGGCAAACAAAACTGGGGAGGCGGTAAACTACAACGGGCGAGGCATGGTATGGTATTGCGCAAGGGGGGGTTAGAGGGTTAGGGTTAGGGTTAGGGTTAGTGTTAGGGGTCGGGTTAGGGTTTGGGTTAGCCTAAACCCAACCCTAACCCTTACCCGACCCCTAACCCTAACCCTTACCCTAACCATTTTTTTGGGTTATCACCCCTATACCATGCCTCGCCCGTTGTAGTTTTCCGCCTCCCACAAAACTGTTCTTCAAAGGACAAGAGCTACAATCCAATTTGTAAATTCTCGAGTTCATTGATTACTTAGCTCCCTTATTTATATTTGTGTTATAATGCGAACCTAAGAAGTTATTCGTCTGTAATGATTTATTGATTCTTACAATAAATGCGTTCACCGGTACTTTAAAGCAATGGAATATACGTTTAGCAATTTTCGAATTCATTGAGATCGTTTATTTATATCATGTAATGGTCATTTGATAATTTTTTAAGCAATATTGTTTTTTTGTTTTTTGTTTTTTAATAAAATAATAACATTAAATATCCAATAAAGCTTTTTCATATAATGATATTTCGAAACATGTTACATTTTCTCGCTATAATATTTTTTTCATATCAACCACTAAAATAATGTGTTTGAGTGTTCTTGAAAAAATGTATTAAAAAGTCGGACGTCACGTCCATAATAATAGTTAAAGCATACACAAATTGTACACATATTACGTACGTACACTACACATGTGTACTTAACAATCTATAATTAATTGCTAACTATAATTGTAAGCAATATTTAGGAAACCGTTATTTCACTGATATACATATTTCGTTACAATAAGGAAAGACGATCGTGTCAACATGGGTATGTACTTATATGAATTATTATTATTAATTTCGTATACTTTTAAATAATTGAAAACTAACCACATACTATGAACACTCTTGAAACATAAATACATTAATAACTCAATCACCATGAGTAATTAACGATCTGAATGCTATAAGATTATGCGATAGCTACAACGAAAAAACTGTTAATTAAACCTCACGTAATCAATCAAAGGTTTCCCAAAACGGAAAACCACTTATCACCTGATTCTCATTTATGTATATAAACGTAACAGTGTAAAAACATGTAAATGTTTCAATCCAAAAATATTAAACGGTACAATAAAGTTATAAGCTTAATAAAAAGGTTAATAATTGTAATCGAACAGCGTAAGTAAAAATGTAAACTTTTACATATATATATACATGTTTACTATTCCGAGCCCGACAGTAAATGTTTTGAGTTCAAAGGGTGCAACAAATATTTTATACAATATTCGCCTATTTTCTACGCGACTTTCCATAAAGCTGCCTCTCATAAAATATCCTACGACACATTTAAGCTAAAACTGAGGATTAATCTCATAAGAAATAGACATTTGAATAGCGTTCTGAGAAAACGGGGCTTAAAGAGTGTGCGTTAAGTGTCGTCCCAGATTAGCCCGTACAGTTCGCACAGGCTTATCAGGGACAACATTTTACGAATAGACAGGATTTTCGGTTAGAAGAGACTCCCTTTAAAAAAAAAAAAAACATTTAAGCGCAAAGTGTCGTCCCTGATAGGCCTGTGCATTATACCTCATGAAAATACAAAACGCCATCGTAAGGTAACTTCAATGAATGTATCATATTAATACAGGAGGCGGAAAACTACAACGGGCGAGGCATGGTATAGGGGTGATAACCCAAAAAAAGGGTAAGGGTAAGGGTTAGGGTTAGGGGTCGGATTAGGGTGAGGGTTGGGTTTAGGCTAACCCAAACCCTAACCCGAGCCCTAACACTAACCCTAACCCTAACCATAACCCTCTAACCCCCCTTGCGCAATACCATACCATGCCTCGCCCGTTGTAGTTTACCGCCTCCCTATTAATACTAATCAAAGAACGGTAGGCGTACATATCAAGCCGCGCCCACCACTAACCGATCTGGTATCACAGTTATTGAATGCCGCAAAACAATCAAAACTTCCATATGTGGTAAACAATACAGGTATTGCGTTCTCATTCAAACTTGAAGTGCCATCATACCCGATCATACCCGTATTCTCTGGACATCATATCACTGATCACATATCGGCATTTGAACTCTGTTTTTATTTCAACGTTTTCGTATTCAAATATAAACCAGCCATTAACGGAAATGAATGTACGCATACATTTTTATTTGGATTTTCGCTTTATTTCAACAGTATTTCAGTCATATACAAGTAATAACGGTCAGTTAACCTACTCTCACTTTTCCTTGGATAGCTGGTTTAAAAGTACTCAGGGCTCATAACTATGCCAGAAACTGACATCATCCCTACTTGAATCAGGGGAAGGGGGAAATGGCCATATACATGATTTCCAGACCAATCCCCACACAATACCGATCCCGCGAGTCGGAGATTGAACGCGCGATGTGTAGGCCAGCGCTTCACTAAATGAGCCAGCCGGTAGTAATTAAGTGTCTGTTTCAACTATAAGTTCCAACATTAATATGGTGTCAACATACATATTGAAATGGCTGCCAATCATTCATTCTGTAAAAGCTGTTAATCTTTTTGTCCAATCGGCGACAAAACTGACATTTCAGTGGCTATTATTTCAAATGTATGTACATTTGGGTTCTAACACATTGTTAATTTATCATATTTCATATTAACATATCAATTAATGTATCAATATGTATAAATACCACCTTGTTTGTTTATAAGTCTTTCTAATGCAGATAACATAAAGATTCTTCCGTTTGAAAAAATCCAGCAAATGAAGACTGGCGTCCAAGCCAAGTGTTGTATTTCACTTGCGGGGTGGACATCTGTGATACGGGCGTACACTTCTGTGACCACAGTCAGACGTACCGCACGTGCGTACCGTGCGCTGGAGTGAGTCATCACTGCTTTACCGTGCTCCAGCAATACAACTGCACGTGGTTCTGCATGGGTAGGTGGCTCTTATCCGCTTATAAAATCCATATTATCGTGCACCAAAATGACGTCACAAAGAAAATAATTTTATTAATTCTGTTCCATCCTGTCTTATATGTAACGCGTATAACTTGATATTAAAATTACGTCACACAGAAAATAAGTTTATAAGCCCCAAATGACATCATAAAATAAATAAAAATATTAATTCGGTTCCTTACAGTAATACATGTTATATTGTAACTGTTAAAGTTTAGTTGCACTAAGCTATAACTTACTGTTCATATTTAAATTTATTTATTTTTGCAGACAACTGGAAGCAGCATCAGATGTTAAAGTGCACATCAGATGTTACCACCGGTATGAATGTATTACATTTATATTTGAAATATATATCAATTGTAAAAAAGCACTCTCCCTGAAATGGCGCTTCTCTTGCGATCCTGCAAATGCCGTCTTAACACGTCTTTGTTCCGCCTTGAAAATGTCTGTGGTTCACCTTTATAGCGTTCAAACCTCAAATGTTGTTTACAATTTCAGATGTATATTTTTGGCTCTTCGTCATGCTGCTGACCTTGTTCCTGGTGGTTGTTTGCCTGCTTGCGACAAACAAAATCAAATTCACTTTTTCATGTTCTAGCTGTTTCAACAGTGACCAAAATATACAAGGCAACGCTTCCCATGACAATAATTACAATCCAGTACCGACAAAGAACGGTGACGATCCAAGCAGTAATTTTTCAAATCAAGAACAAAATAAAGACGTCGTTGGTGCACTAAACAAGCAGTGCATATCCACAAATCAAGCGTGTGTTCTGAACGAAGCGTTTCAGAATGGTCGCAGTAGTGCAGGAAATCATGCAAACACCATCCGTACCGCAGTAAGCGTCAAACTTCCAGCCAATCATAATACAACGAACACTCGTCACCATGTTCAAACAGGCGTGAAAAGACCTCCGTACGGAGAACTGTCCACACCCTACTCCGGATACGGAAGTGAAAGGGCGATGTCTTCGAGCATTTTCTATGAGAATCAGTAGTTATAAATCAGTGACTTCTGACATTCCGAATAAGTATCCGTAAGCTAAAAGAATACTCGTATGATCATAATTTTAAAATGAGCTATAGAGGATATTTGTTCATGTCAGTGTACGATCGTTTGTTATTTCACGAGTGATCATAGAAAATATATTTTCACGAGTGGCGCACGTGCCATAATACATTGAAATGACGTCATTTTTGACGTCATTTGTTGACGAAATGAATATAAAGAAGAAATGAAGTCATTATTCCAGGGAAATTATTCAGCTAAACTATTTTACAATGTAAATAAACGGTAAAAAAAGCATAAAATTAAAAGAAAATATGTTGGATTCGGTGGATAATCGATTTTATTTTACTCGTGATCATAGAAAAAAATATAAACAAGGATATAAACAAGGGAAGTACATCTTGATATGATAATCTAAAAATAGAAAAAGAAATTCAGAAAATGTGTTCTTTTCACCGGTGAAAAGAACAACTTTGTTCTTTTCACTGCTGTTATTTCACTGCAGAAATGTCATATTTTATCATTAGGTATAAAAGAAAAAGCTATATTTTCTGTCCATATACCCAATAAATTGTTAAATGTGAGATTATTCGTAGAAGAAGACCATGCATACCTATTCATATAACATGTCAGGATCAAGTACTTAAAATCATTAATCCAAAAAATGAACTATTTAACATAGTATGCATAGAGCTTAAACGGTACATCTTTAATTGTCATAGGAAAAACAGAATCCCTTCAAAGTATGGACTTGTAAATAGTGTGAAACACCCTTTTGAAATTTACCAAAATACAGTTAAATAAGATGAAGAATTAAGAGTCTGGTCCGGTTGTAAAATATGTACTGACATCTCATATAACGACATTACTAATCATAACATATAATAAAAATAATGCTTATCACATAAGTTTTTTTTTGTAAACTCTGCATTAACAATTGGTTTTTATGCAATGCAATTCAGCACTTACTAGTTACTTCTCTTATGTGTTATATTTCAATGATAAATGATATAAATACTTATATTCAAAATTAATTAAGTTTGTATGGTACAAGCTAGTGGTTTTTGTATGGTAAAATACTTGAAATATAAAACAAATTGTATATGAATATATGCTGAATGTACGAAAATTATTCTTATGTACCCATCAAGTAGCTGTACATGAAATACTCTGTTTATGAAATGCTCAAATATGAAATTCATAGTACTACATGAAAAGCTCTGTATGTGTGAATGTAATATTCTCCGTATGTATGTAATATTCTACGGAGAAAAAAATGTTGCACTGATCAAAATTTATAAATGATTTCTCGTACGAATCACCGATTTAAAACCTGTAATAGACCAACAAATTCTTTTTATTGAATATCAGCCATTCATTAGGCAATGGTTCAACGCATTCCAAATGAGGATCGTGTCATTTCGAGCGATGATTAGCGAGTTAAAAAGGGATTGGTTCCGTAAATTTGGAATCAGTTATAAGGACATAAATAATTCCTCGCATTTTCATCGGGGACCAATAGGTTATAAAGCAATGAATTTTCGCAATTCTTATTCGGACCAGCCTTTACATGATAATGATTTTTGACATTTCGAGCGAGGATCGGCCAGTTATAACGCAAATTGTTGCTCGAATTATGATTGGCTCGAGCTATGATCAGATGATTATGCGACGATGTCACTTCCCATTTGAGCGAGGATTATGAATAATACATTGAATCATTGTTTTCGAGTGAGATTAAGTCAGCTTCAAAGCAAAGTCGCTTCAAGTTTCGAGCAATTACAAGGTAGTTGAATCGCTCACATTCGATGAAATTTCAAAACTGAAATAAGACATAATATGGAGCTCGTTCTGGGAAAACTAGGCTTAACTTATGTGCGTAAAGTATCGTCCCAGATAAGCATCTGCAGTCCGCACAGGCTAATCAGGGACGACACTTTCCGCCTAACCGGATTTTCGTTTAGAAAGAATTTCTTTAAACGAAAAATTCCATTGTATTAAGCCCAGGTTTGCCTGGATGAGGCTCAATTATAATCCATTGACCATTTGCAGTGCGATTGATCAATGATCAAACATTTATGTGTACGTGAGTGTAATATATTTGTGTTAGGCATACATTCGCGAAGATGCAAATGAGCTTATCAATCTGAATTTACAATACAACATCTATTTCGTAAAGTACCGGTAACCAAATTTTTTTAATTTCTTTTACCGTTGAAACAGGTATCAACAGATATTATAAAACAAAACAGACACCAAATACATCCATATAATTAAGTCTTAAGTCATCGTCTTGGAACGGCTTTTGCAACAACAACATTGTAATCCTAAGTTTGCATATGTGAAGATAAAATAACATTACAATACTGTAACACTTTAAAACAATGATATAGTATAATTAAAACTTTATTGCTGCAAAAAATACGTGTAGCATAGCTTTACCGAAATATTGTGATTTTTAGTTGTTCGCAAGAACAACTAAAGTTGAGAGGGAGTTTTGCAAGTCGCATGGTCTCAGCTACANTGCGACGACATTGGCAAGTTTGTCATTGAAATCTGTACATATTGGCTGCGTTCAGGGAAAACGGGGCTTAATGCATGTCAAAAAGTGGTGTCCTGTGCACACTGATTAGCCTGTGCAGTGCGCACAAGCAAATCAAAGAAGACACTTTCTTATTTTATGTTGTTTTTCGTTTAAAGAGAGTCTCTGGTACTTGGATGACAATTAATGCATATTCATAAAGCCCTGTTTTCACAAAATGAAGCTTAAATAATATTTTCTATTAATGATTTGGAAAAAAAACATAAACGTGATAATAACTTCAAAGTTACTTCGCTGACAAGGCAAATATACAAAATCACTTTTAAATAAAATAAACAACCAATGAGTTCTAAACTTTTACCTTGTGCCATTTTTTAGTAAACATCTTAAAGGGACCTGTTCACAGTTTGTCATTAAATGCTTAATATTGATAAATGTAAACATTGGATATTAAAAGCTCCATTAAAATAAAACAAAAATGAAATTAAAGAAACAATAAAAGTAACCCTCAACTGGGCTCGAACCACTGACCCCTGGAATAAAAGTCTATCGTTTAGACCACTCAGCCATCCGTGCTCATACAATGAGAGATGTATTGTATACTATATATAAGCAATCCTCGTTGTAAGAAAAAATATAACGACAACAACAGAACTCTCCAAATTATTAAATCGTTTAATTTTGTCAATTTACCAAAACGTGAAAAGGTCCTTTAATGTCTTCAGACTTGCAAATTAAATGAGTTCAATACACTGTCAGATCTTACATCATGTATAACTTTCATGTTTAGTTGCTGCATGTTAGCCTGGGGCCAGTAGATTTAAGCACGGGAAACTCAATTTCAAAAGTTTGTTACAGTTGGGCTAAAAAGCACGGTAAATAGCTTTTTCAAAGCTTGAAACAACTCAATCCAATTAAACATAGAATACACATTGGCTGTGGGTTTATTAGGCCTAGGAAATGATTCAGTTCTGGCTCACAACAAGACATAATGCATTAAAAGTCTGTCATGTCTGCTCATTGTTGCTCAATATTTGTAAGAAAAAAATAAAGTATTAGAAACACATAACACAACATGTACATGATTCTAGGCTTGTTATTCTTTAGCAAGGCAACCAAAATTCTAAAGATGGTTGCCAGTGCATCAAACAATTGCGAAAAAAATAGACTTATTGTTGTTATTTTGTCTAAGTTATCTCTATAACATAAATATGAGGATAACAGTGCACCCACATCTCGACCTGTGCTTTAAGACCCACTCTTTATAAATTTGAATGGGTTGTGTTCATTTCAAACATACGATATAAAAAGCTATTACATACATTTTGAAAACTGAGTTGCGTCTAAGATTACGCAAAAGCGAACAACTTCAGTTCCTTCAGCGCTTTGATTAATAACTGCGGTTAAATTATGCGTTTTACGCTTTATTTGTAAATTAAATATAAAAGTGTGATAAATGGGAAAATAAGCACTAACGTTTACGCGGTCTAGATATAATGTAACCAGGTTGGGAACACCACTTTAACAGAGAACATTCTCTGAGTGGTATTAACGGTGTAATACAATAGTATTTAGGTAAACGACCTATCGTACCGTATATATCTTAATTGGGTTACGCACCATAGTGAGGAAACCAACATTTCATGGACACACTCCTATGAATAATTGGTGATTTCTGAACAAGAAAGTCGACATGGGTAAGTTTTTGTTATTTTCTTTCTTTGTAGTGTTTATGATAGAAATGTAGAATATGTATATACCTATTAATCATATACCATTTGTACTGTACTGTATACGTATACTTTTAGTATAATTACTTATTCCAAAAAATAAATATAAGTTTATTCTTTTTAAATGTCAATTAAGAATGCATTATAAATAGAGACGCGTTGTAAGGGAAGGGTTCCCATTTTGGAAATTCAATAACACGTATGATCTATGAATCTATGTCGCAAAGTATTTGCTTTAATAAAAGCCTTTAGAAGTGCATCATATGTATCATTGTATTATAAAAACTGTTAGCAGCGTTTGTCTACGTGATAATGTTTGCAATTTTTTGCAGGATGTATTACCATCGCAACCGCATCACTACTGATCATTGGCATTTCCATAGCTAATAGGACAGATGTCGGACAGAGACTGACAGAAGACGGTAAATATACAAACTAAATATAGTGAATAAAATGATTGTTTGTGACGTTTATCGAATAGTTCAATCAGATTTAAATAATTATCAAGCGGAATTACTACATTTTATTGGATCACATATCAAACTACATAACATATGAATCGCGCTCTGAAAAACGTGGTTAAATGCATGTGCGTTAAGTATCGTTCCAGATTAGCCTGTGCAGTTCGCAAAGGCTAATCGTTGACGACACTTTCCGCATAAAATGGATTTTTGTAAGAAAGAGTCTCCCTTTAAACGAAAAATACAATAAAAGCGGAAAGTATCGTCCCTGATTAGCCTATGCGGACTGCACAGGCTAAACTGGGAGGATACTTTACGCACATGCATTAAACACCCTTTTTGCAGAGGCTCATATGTACTTACGCTGACATGTTCAACGTGTTAAAAGCTATTTAATCATGTACTCAGCAAATAAAGACTGGAGTCCTAGTCAGGTATTGATATTCGAGTGCGGGGTGGACGTCTGCGATACTGGCGTACACTTCTGTGACCACAGTCAGACGTACCGCACGTGCGTACCGTGCGCCACAGTGAGTCACAACTGCTTCTCCGTCCACCAGCAATACAACTGCACATCTTATTGCATGGGTGAGTTATTGATATATTATAATAGAAAAGCGTGAAGAAAACATAAACATGTATTTGTCAACATATCTTTATATTTTCACATCAAATTCTAACATAGATTGTTCATTGTTATGCAATTTCTTTGATGATGATGCATTTCTCCTCTTATTCCCAGATCATTGGAGAAAGAAACAGTCAACAGAGTGCACATCAGAACAGGCACATGGTATGTTATACTGTTCTTTATGAGCTTTTATTTGAAATTGTTACAAATTTTTTGTGATTAATTCGCTTTTCACAAAACAAGCCTCCTGTATCATTCATAACACTCAGTAAACTCTGTTTCAGATGTTTTCAAGTGGCTTTTCATCTTCTGCGCGACTTTGCTTGTGATAAGTGTTGGGCTCTTGATCGCAAGCTTGAAAGGAATGAATGTACCTAATAAGTCTAACTTCCGCTGTCCATGTACGAACTTAGAAATCCCAAACAACTTAGAACAGAGATCGAACTGTGATGGTCAGGCGGCAGAAAATGAGAGAATGCTTGGAACAACACACGGACAAATTGCGTGTAGTGCAGGAAACAATGTTTCAGCTCACGAATCGAATACTGCTGTTGGTGATTCTGATATTCAACCGCATTGTGGGACTGATGAACACGGCGTTCCGAATGGAGGTTACCAGAACAGTCAGAGAACTGTTGGTACCAGCACCAACAATAACTCTTCACCAAACTAACTTTCAAAACCCCCGGTCTGCTGTCGATGCCAACTTCGCGCATGCGGCGTTGATCATGATATGTATCACAATAATCATCAAAGCCCCGACGACCTTTTAGATGTTTTGATAAACTTGATAGAGGCAAATGGCAACACGATATCGAAGGCTCTTGCAAATGCCATAGGTCCGCATCGTGAAATATCACGACCTGTATCATCAGGAGGAGAAGGCCATGGGATCTATCAACCCGATGACACATTCAACAAAAAGCCGTACTAAACTGTTCGGGCCGCGCTCTGTAAAATGTGGTTTAATGCATGTGCGTAAAGGGTCGTCCCAGACTAGCTTGTGCAGTTCGCACATGCTTATCAGGGACGACCCTTTACGCTTTTCTGATTTTTTTTGTATAAATAAAGTCTCTTCTTAGCCAAAATCCAGTTTAGGCGGAATCTTCCCTGATTAGCCTGTGCGGACACTTTACGCACATGCATTAAACCCCCTTTTCACAGAGTGCGGCTCATTTGCATGGCATGTATGCATGGCTTAAATGAATTTCCTGCTTTGATAAATCGTGCTAACATGTACATACAATGATATGTGCCGTTGTGTGTGACCATTATTGATTGTCTATCTTTAAAATGTATAGAATTATGCATCTTTAAAAGTTATCCGAATTACATGTACTTTTTATGACACTTATGATACTTTTTAGCAGTATCTTATCCTGGGAGATAATTGAATGTCAACGAATATTTGAATTTGTTCATATAATCATTTACTGATATATAATACACAAAAGATTCACTTACTTATACTTGCTTTGATTTTTAATTAATAAGATCATTTAATTTAAATGTATTGTGCATGTGTGTTTGATAATATTTCAGCACATTTTTATCATATGTTCCAATCAATATATAGAGTTTTAAATGATTCGTGTACGTTATTGTATAAACATATGTAATGCAAATTGATTTGTACATAATAAAAACAAACGAGCGATACAGTGAATTAAAATGTATGTGTTTGATAGTGCTTATTTATATCTCAATTTACCATTATATAATATGTGTCGTGTTTTGAGAAAACTGGGCATAATGCTTGTGTATAAATTGTCANATTATCAAGCGGAATTACTACATTTTATTGGATCACATATCAAACTACATAACATATGAATCGCGCTCTGAAAAACGTGGTTAAATGCATGTGCGTTAAGTATCGTTCCAGATTAGCCTGTGCAGTTCGCAAAGGCTAATCGTTGACGACACTTTCCGCATAAAATGGATTTTTGTAAGAAAGAGTCTCCCTTTAAACGAAAAATACAATAAAAGCGGAAAGTATCGTCCCTGATTAGCCTATGCGGACTGCAAAGGCTAAACTGGGAGGAAACTTTACGCACATGCATTTAACACCCTTTTAACAGAGGCTCATATGTACTTACGCTGACATGTTCAACGTGTTAAAAGCTATTTAATCATGTTCTCAGCAAATGAAGACGGGAGTCCTAGCCAGGTATTGATATTCGAGTGCGGGGTGGATATTTGCGATACGGGCGTACACTTCTGTGACGTCAGTCAGACGTACCGCACGTGCGTACCGTGCGCCACAGTGAGCCATCACTGCTTCTCCGTTCACCAGCAATACAACTGCACCTCTTATTGCATGGGTGAGTTATTGATAAATGTGTCGTGTTCTGAAAAAAAACTGGGCAAAATGCGTGTGCGTAAATTGTCATCCCAGATTAGCCTGTGCAGTCCGCACAGGCTAATCAGGGACGACAATTTCCGCTTGTATGGAATTTTTCGTTTACATGATGTCTCTTCTTAACGAAAAACCAGTTAAGGCGGAAAGTGTCGTCCCGGATTAGCCTGTGCGGACTGCACAACTCATCTGGGATGACACTTTATGCACATGCATTTTACCCAGTTTTTTCTCAGAACGCGACACATATTATAATAGAAAAGCGTATAGAAAACATAAACATGTATTTGTCAACATATCGTTATATTTTTACATCAAATTATAACATAGATTGTTCATTTTTATGCAATTTCTTTGATTATGACGCATTACTCCTCTTATTCCCAGACCATTGGAGAAAGAAACAGTCAACAGAGTGCACATCAGAACAGGCACATGGTATGCTATACTGTTCTTTATGAGCTTTTATTTGCAATTGTTACAACTTTTTAGTGATTTATTCGATTTTCACAAAACAAACCTCCTGTATCATTCATTACAATCAGTAAACTCTGCTTCAGATGTTTTCAAGTGGCTTTTCATCTTCTGCGCGACTTTGCTTGTGATCAGTGTTGGGCTCTTGATCGCAAGTTTAAAAGGTTTGATTGCACCTAATAAGTTTAACTTCCGCTGTCCATGTACGAACATAGAAAGCCAAAATAACTTAGAACAAAGATCGAACTGTGATGGTCAGACGGCAGAAAATGAGCGAATGATTGGAACAACAGACGGACAGATCGCGTGTAGTGCAGGAAACGATGTTGCAGCTCACGCATCGAATACCCCTGCTGATGATTGTGGTAATCAACCGCATTGTGGGACTGATGAACACGGCGTTCCGAATGGAGGCTACCAGAACAGTCAGAGAACTGTAGGTACCAGCACCAACTGTTTCCCGCCACCAAACCTACTTTCGCAACTTCCGGTCACCTGTCGATGCTATCTACGCGCATGCGGGGCGGATCGTGATATGAATCACAATAATCATCAAAGACCAGACGACCTTTTAGATGTTTTGATAAACTTAATAGAGGCAAATGGCAACACGATATCGAAAGCGCTTGCAGATGCCATAGGACCGCATCGTGAAATATCACGGCCGGTATCATCTGGAGGAGCAGACCATGGGATCTATCAACCCGATGACACATTCAACAAAAAGCCGTACTAAACTATTCGCGCCGCTCTCTGTAAAATGGGGTTAAATGCATGTGCGTAAAGGGTCGTCCCAGATAAGCCTGTGCAGTGCGCACAGGCTAATCAGGGACGACACTTTACGCTTTTCTGATATTTTTCGTATAAATAAAGTCTCTTCTTAGCGAAAATCCAGTTAAGGCGGAAAGTGTCTTCCCTGATAAGCCTGTGCGGAAAATTTACGCACATGCATTAAACCCCCTTTTCACAGAGTACGGTTCATTTGCATGGCATGTATGCATGGCTTGAATGAATTGCATGCTTTGATAAATCGTGCTTATGTGTTCATACATGATATGTGCCGTTGAGTGTGACCATTATTGATTGTCTATCTTTAAAATGTATAGAATTATGCATCTTTAAAAGTTATCCGAATTACTTTGTATGACACTTTATGATACTTTTTTAGCAGTTACTTATCCTGGGATATAATTGAATGTCAACGGATATTTGAATTTGTTCATATAAATAATCATTAACTGATATATAATACACAGAATATTCACCTACTTATAATTACTTTGATTTTTAATTTATAAGATCATTTAATTTAACCCATTTATGGCTAGTGGCCTCTCCCATCCTTCTAAATTGGATCAATTTATTTCCAAAATGAGGGATGTCTAGTATATATATTTCTATATTTAGAATATTTCTTACAGAAATTCCTTTAAGCAAACAGCGCAGATCCTGATGAGACGCCGCATCATGCGGCGTCTCATCTGGGTCTACGCTGTTTGCCAAGGCCTTTTTTTCTAGACGCTAGGCATAAATGGGTTAAATGTTTTGTGCATGTGTGTTTGATAATATTTCAGCACATTTTTATCATATGTACCAATCCATATATAGAGTTTCAAATGATTCGTGTACGTTATCGTGTATAATCATATTTAATGCAAATTGATTTGTAAATAATAAAAACAAACGAGCGATACAGTGAATTAAAAAAAATAAAATGTATATGTTTGATAGTGCTTATTTATATTTCAATTTGCCATTTTATAATATATGTATCACAGCCTGTACACGCTCATAATTGGGTTCCCATTGTTTGCCCATATAAATACGTTCACTCGTCACTTTTTGTTCTTTTAAAGTTTTCCCAATTTAAGTATTGAATTACACACAACGTCGTACGTTTTCCTTATTCGAAGTTAATACTTACATTAGCTCTTGATAGATACATGAAACGGTGTCTTTTTCATATTTATAAAAAAAAATCGTTGCACATTATAGGTCACATGTTAACAGAACGTTTCCTTTTCTGGATGTAACTCTATAATTGTTATAAATTTTCAATTAGCCACGTGGTTTTTCAACGTTAAATCTTCAAAGATTTGGTTTTATATTTTATATTTTCAGAAAACTTGAAAGTACGAGTAAGAATTTGGCGACACAATAAGACACAATGAGCACTGTTTAAGATTTATTTCCCTTTATCTTTCGTTAATGTGCTTGCAATATAAACAAACCAAATAAGCATGCAACAAAGACAGTACCACTTGTTGGGAATTGAAGATTAAGTTTACACGCTCTATTATAAAACGTATACGTGTACAACGTATAAATCTTTCGTCAATCTGCATGCATTATAAACAAGCCAACTGAACATGCAACAAACACAGTGATACTTGTTGGGAATTGAAGATTAAAGGGGCCGTCCAACAGATTGGTAAATTGACAAAATTAAAAAAAGTTGTTTCATATTCGCAAATTTTCGCGTTTGTAATGATATTTTTGAGGAAATAGTAATACTGACCATTTACAATGCTCTTAAATATCCATTATATGCATCTTTTGACGATTTGAAAACCTCAAAATCATAAAGCGTCGTTCGACGCGAAACGATTGAATAATTTGGAAAGTTCTGTTATTGTCGCTATATTTTGTAAAACTACGAGGATTGCTTATATATGGTATAAAATACGGCTATCGTACATACTTGTCAGGATGGCCGAGCGGTCTAATTGGTTTTTACTCCAGGACCCCGATGGTCACTGGTTCGAGCCCTGATGAGGTTTACTTTTTTTCCCTTTTTAAATTGTATTCTTGTTTTTTAACTGCAGATTTTTAGGTCAAATGTTTGAATTTATCAATATAGAGCATTTAATGACATGCTTCAATACATGCCAAAATCTAGTGGACAATCCCTTTAAGTTTACACTCTCTTTTATTAAACGCATGTGTAACTTTATTAAAGAAAATTCGATTAAGTGAACGAGCATGTATACAAAATATACACTTGTTTAAAGTAGTGTATGTGTTGTATAGGAGTAATGAACTGTAAATGCCGCTAGTTTTTAATTGATAACGTTTTTATAAATAATTATATGTCCAATTCTCGTATATTTATCTGACTTAAAGAACACGTCGTCGAAAATAGGACAAAAAGATACGTTGGAAAGCAGCAACAGTAGTAGTACATGTAGGTTGTAGATTCAAAACGACTTATATGCAAACTTGTCGAGAATGCCGGTGAATTTTATATCGTTTTAAACAGGAATGAAGCAGTAAAGAAATCAGACAATATTAATGAAATAAAATGAAACCATTGATATTATTAAGCCTACACATAAAACGACATAATAAGAATGTCCAATAACAAGATTGCGACAATGTGGCATTTTAACATACACATATACGGTATATTGATTGCATATTGACAATCTAGTTTTTAGCACTTTTTAGCCTATATTTGGCTAATGTTGCCGCCGTGTATGAAACTATGACATTAACAAGAGTTCTGCAACAAATTAACATTATCATTGTTCCAGATATATTTATTGTTTCCACTTATCAAGCAAGCGATGTAGTTGTATGATTAGTTCAGTGATATATATACATATACTAGTACACACACATATTTAGCTACTGGACCTTGTTAACATGTACAAGTCACAACCATTCTCAGGTTTCTAGCAATATAAGTCACGGTTGCGTCTCAGATGTGAAACCACAAAGTAATTAATTTCATGAACATATTGTCAATAACTATTATGCCAATACACATTCAATATACTGAGTGTTACCGCTCATAGTTGTGAGTCATACATCTGTGCCGGCTCTGATAAAACAATTCTTCGCTTCTGAATGGCGTCCATGAGTTTCCTTCGAGGCCCCACGGGTAGTCCCATATCACTGAAATCCTGATTGGTGAGTCTCATAAGTGCGTCCATATCTACGTCACCGTCAAGGAACAAATGCGCGTAGTGCTGCAGGCCACAACCTTCCAAGAACATTATCACAGGAGTATATTCGGTATCGTCTTCATCTTCTTCAAGCTGCTCGTCCGGATTCCACGGGACATCTTCCGAATGTCCAGTCATCAACCCAACACGGCCAGAAATATCTACTCCATTGCTTTTTCCAGTATTCTCACCGTTAACGGCTTCGTTTGTTTGTGTTTGATTGTCGTCATTTTCTAAATCCTCCTCGGCGTCGACGGCCGATGGTCGTAGATGATCAAATTGACTTAAGAATGATATTTTTCCGAACTGCGGCCTGCTAAATATACCTGGTGTATCTTCATCTATACCGGAATCGAAGCTTTGAAATTCTGAATCCATGTCATGTTTTACTGGTAAACCGGGAAACACGTTTGTGAGTGCCGGTCGAGAACCAGAATCCGTTGAATCAACACTCGGCCCTGTATCGTCAATGTCAATATTTTGAACGTACATTACCTGACCACCGCTTCTTGAAACAGTTCCTTTGACTGATCTAAGTGTACGATTCCCGCTTTCATCCTTATCGCTAACCTTAAAATCGAATGGTGACGTGTAATGTTGTCTGGACGAAGTGTTCATGGCCGCCTTGGATTTAGTTCCACTTAAGGCTGAGAAAGCCCCCGAACCATTCATAGCTTTAGCTTTAGTTGTTCCACCCTTCATTCTGACTGTTAAACTCTTAAAGAATCCGGCTCCGGTTGTAGGCTTATCATCCCCATTCATGTTCTCTTGATGTCTTGTCATTCTCTCCAGATCCTTCGACGCCTTGTTTTGCATCTTTTCATAGTAAATCTTATTCTTCTCCGCGTCTTTTACGGCTTTTTCCTTCAGCCCCTGAACGACCTTAGGACTTTTGCGCATCTGTTCAGTCTGAGCCATGTCCAGTATTTTCACTATATCTTCTCGGTTCTCCATGGCAGCCAGGTCCATGGCCGTGTGATAGTCGTTGTCCATCTTCCAGATGTTGACGCCGAAGTTGACGAGGTAGGAGACACAGTTCCAGTGGCCCCTCTGGGCGGCATGGTGGATTGCCGTGAATCCCAGAAGGTCGTTCTTATCGACATCGCCCCTGGAACGAGATAATAAAAACAAATACAGATTATTATGTGATAATTACATGTGTTTTATGGCTTGTTTAAAAGGTAGTTCTTAACATTATTTAGTTAGTTTACATACTTATTAAATGCTTTAAAGCAGTATGATGGTGTTCTCGATGATGATAATGCTGCTGCTGCTGCTNTGGTGGTGGTGGTGCCTCTGGTACCGATAAATGAGCATGTATTTCAAGCTAGTTATCTTTGTCTTGACCATGAAGTATAGCTCGGCTGGTATTTATATGGCACTTGAGACTGTTTATTCAGGGCTTATCTCATCAATTATCGCGACTTTCGAATACCTGAGAGGCTACTGGTTACTCATTTCGAATAAGTGAACATCCGATCCGCGTTTAAGCTCAAGTGCGGAGTTTTGCAAGTGTTTGTGGTCCCGTCAATGGCAACGAACCCCATGTTAAACATGGTGAAATTAATTAATAAAATGGGTCAAAATTACTACAAATTACGGCTCAATGTGATTTTACTTTGTTATTGCACGATACATTGCACTATTAAACATCGTTGATAATTAAAATTAACAATCATGCAGATGTTTTATACTTCGCGGACATATTACAAGTCGGGAGAGTACTCTCAACAGCACAACCTTGCTAAATAAAGTACATATCCAAGCCCAAGCTAATTGAGTGGATGGTATAGCGGTGTCCAGCTGGACAATTTTTATGAGATGGGAATACATGTTACGAATAATGAAACATTATGAAAATGATTAGCATAGTTCATAAACATGTTTTGTTTGTATTCTATGTTGGTATGAAACTGAACCTTGACAAGCATTTAGAAATCCTAAGCAGAACATTTATCAGGCTCTTGCTTTGCATTGACCCTTCCAATGCGGTGATGCCAGTTTTGATCATTGTATGTTTGTAGTTTGTAGTTGGTGGTCTGTTATAAAAATAGTGAATAGAACAAGAATTTCTATACTGATAGATTTTCTGGAGTTTCAGTGTTAACTATGTTGAACTTCACGTCTATCAAAAAAGATACTAACGAGTGTCTAAAAAATACGATCCGAAGAAATTGTTAATAAATCACTAATATGACCCAACGGACTCGCTTGATAAACTGTTCTGTTGATCTGCTGCCAACATGCATAGTTGAATCGTAATGTCAGATGCATTTAACGTTATCAACTAGCTGCTAAATTTATCAAACCCTCTTTTCAAGCTATTGATATTTACCTTCTTGCCAACGGTGGATTGTTACATAGAGGGCCACATTGTATATGCCTTTAAATCCGGAAAGATTAATATTGACCAGATTTTATTGCTGAATTGATCGCGCAGTCGGTAAATACGGTGTTGTAAAATGTGATACAATCAACAGTTATCTCCCTTGCGGAATTTTGGTTATATTGAAATAATGGACTGTTCGAGTGTTTTTACGGAAAAATCAAAACATTGCAAAAACCACCCATTCGTGTTTTCAAACATATTAGAATACACAAGAGCTGCATTTTGTTGATCCCGCTCGGGGAAAGCTCGATATACAGTATAAAATGGTTGAGTGTATGTGAATGCGTCTGTGTGGCGTGTGTAGGTGTGCGCGTGCATGTATTCAAAATTCATTGTGCGATTTAAAATAACTTACTGCAAATGACCACCATGAGAAGACGTGCAACACTCAGAACAGAACAGAACAGAACNTACTTGATAAACTGTTCTGTTGATCGGCTGCCAACATGCATAGTTGAATCGTAATGACAGATGCATTTAACGTTATCAACTAGCTGCTAAATTTATCAAACCCTCTTTTCAAGCTATTGATATTTACCTTCTTGCCAACGGTGGATTGTTACATAGAGGGCCACATTGTATATGCCTTTAAATCCGGAAAGATTAATATTGACCAGATTTTATTGCTGAATTGATCGCGCAGTCGGTAAATACGGTGTTGTAAAATGTGATACAATCAACAGTTATCTCCCTTGCGGAATTTTGGTTATATTGAAATAATGGACTGTTCGAGTGTTTTTACGGAAAAATCAAAACATTGCAAAAACCACCCATTCGTGTTTTCAAACATATTAGAATACACAAGAGCTGCATTTTGTTGATCCCGCTCGGGGAAAGCTCGATATACAGTATAAAATGGTTGAGTGTATGTGAATGCGTCTGTGTGGCGTGTGTAGGTGTGCGCGTGCATGTATTCAAAATTCATTGTGCGATTTAAAATAACTTACTGCAAATGACCACCATGAGAAGACGTGCAACACTCAGAACAGAACAGAACAGAACAGAACAGAACAGAACAGAACAAATCTTTATTATGTTTCACAGGTCACATAATACAATGAACATACACGTATCGTGACAACAGGTGAGCATATACATATATTGTGTAATTACACAGTTTCATGAAACATTGGGAAATCCGTCAGAGAAAAACTATAAGAAATGTGTTAGTGGGGAAGGTGATCTTTGGAGTTTAATCAGCTACTCAGCTGTTAAAAGCAGTTATAGAATGATATCATTTTACAGTTAACGAATGTGAAGGTAGTATACAAAAAACTGGGAAAAACTAGACGTCCCAAATAAGCAATAGCCTGGTGAAAATACCCAAATAGGCGATAGCCTGGTGAAAATACTACAAGACTTTGTGGTTACAAAAAGGGGTCAAAGTTAAGATTCAAAGACAACGACGACATTATGCATAAAGGTTAATAAAATTGCATTAACGTCAGTTATTTATCAGCAATATTTCGTAATGGTTAGAAAAAAAAGAAAAAGGAAAATAGCATCACAAAATAAAGACAGAACAACAACAACAACAACAAAAGAAATCATTTAGATATGCAACATCAATAAATAAAGAACTTATTTAAAGGAACTACAAAAATGAAGATCCGTTGGTGAGCATTTCAAGCACTAGGTATTAGAAGTCAATTACATATCGATTATATTTAGTTGCTGCCTACTCGTCTCCCTTAATCGTCAAGGTCACACTAAGACGTCAAAGTACCATAAAATAAATTGGCCATAAAACTACTTGAACGGATTGTACCTTTGTCATTCATCAAATTTAACCATCTAACTAGTGAAGACCTTATATTTGGACGAATAGTCAACAGGAATACGCTAATTAATGTCTACAATCAATACGACGACCACGGATGTTATTTAAACAATGAATCTTCTAACCAATAAATAGTTTTGATCCATTGTCTATCTTTGTTTTAATAAGATAACACAGACCCTAAGATCGCTTATCAGTTCATCAGACTGGCCATTATTTCATTAACAACTGTTCTATTCAGGGATGATACTGTCATTTCAATGATGGGTGACACCTCGGTAAATACCATGTGCACTATTAAGGCAAAACCGGTAGTCACTCGCGATAGCGGGATGGTGACGAAAGAATGAAGTACTTTTGTTTGGTGAACATTTTACGCCGTATGTGGAGACTGGTCTATTTTGACATGGTTGTGTTTGAACAAGTCACAATTAGTTCCGATGTGATGATAGTAAGACGTGCTTTTGCAAACAAGCCGCGCGTATTAATCATCACAAATTGCGCGCTGAATTAAAACATTATATAGTAGGTAATGATTACCAGATAGGTAAATATCTCTGATAGTTTTGTTCTACAAAAGTATATGTATGATTAAAGAAACAATGGGTATCATTAAGACTATAATTAGTGCTGAAACTTAGTTTTTGTTTGTGTTCAAAATGTAATTCAATACTTATTGTCTCACATTTCTAAAATTCTAGAAAAAAAACACAGATTGTTCTCTCCACTTGACCATTACACGTGAGTCATAAACATGTTTCGTTATCAATTTTATTTTTGAGTGTTGCTTAATTGGAATTAGATTTTAAAATTGGAATGTTATTTCTTATGTCGAAATATCATGTTTGCATACATCATACAGATATTGCTCACTAGGGCTCGATTTGTCGTTGTCGGCTCGGGTACTACTTAAATGTACACCGGGTACGGAAAATATACTAAAACGTTTCATGCCAATTTAGACTGTATTCGAGTTTTATTCCCGCCCAAAATCCGATCTCGTAAAACGCGCTAAGGAATACGAAACACAATTCTGTTTGAACAAAACCTGCCTCAACAGGCTTTTTTAAGTATCAGTTTCGATAATATAGAGGCCATTTTACAAAATATTGACATAAATATGAACAAAATTAATTTTTTTAAAAGCCGACAACTACCAATTTAGCGTTAGAATTCCCGGTTACGTTTTATTATAATTTCCGCATCCGGGGTACATTTAAGTATACTTAAGAGTACCCGGGGTACATTTAAGTAGTACCCGATCCGACAATGACCAGATGAGCCGCACTATATCGATCAGACGGTGTTCGGCAGTGTTTCTAAACTGCAGGTATCCACCATATTTGCAAATTGTTATGATTATGAATAAGTGCAAACATCATTTTTTATAACAAATTATCAAACATCGGTTTACCGATAAATCGTCATAGCTATAACACTTGTGTCGTGTTCTGAGAAAACTGGGCAAAATGCTTGTGCGTAAAGTGTCATCCCATATTAGCCTGTGCAGTCCGCACAGGCTTATCCGGGACGACACTTTCCGCCTAAACAGGATTTTCGCTAAGAAGAGACATCATTTAAACGAAAAATTCCATAAAAGCGGAAATTGTCGTCCCTGATTAGCCTGTGCGAACTGCACAGGCTAATCCGGGATGACCATTCACGCACATGCATTATGCCCAGTTTTCTCAGAACGCGACACATATGGTAATGGTATTTGTAACTGCCCAATAGTTTCATAACCCCGTTCCGGTTACCGGTACCTTATATTATAACGAGTGTTTGGACACAAGCGACAACCCCTTCTAACTTAATTTAGGTTCACATTCTCTTCTACTCGACCTCAATAGTAAACAACAAAAAATATCGCACAAGACCCATGCAGGTAAAACGAGCACTCCTAGTAACACTGTAAGGTAACTAGAGGCCGTGTGATGATAGGTTTGTTAGTTAATCAATCCGCTCTAATTTTATCTAATCCATGGACTAGCACAGGCTTTAAGTTGTTCATGGGACATTTTCGTTACACTTCTGTGTTTTGGATTAAATCCAAACTGTTTATCGCTATTGACGTTGGATCGATCACAAACTGTTGATAACGTTTAATATACTAGAACATGTGGCGATTGTTTTAAATGCAGATTTCATGCTATAACTCTTCCGGAATCAAAGCATTTCGGCATTTATTGAAAATGAAAAATTAGATGTATGTAAACTTTACGAAAGGCACATAAGTTTCGATGCTTTTGAACATATTTTCAAATAAATACGTCCCCTTGTTATTTCTCAGAATGCCCACGTTTGTAATAAAAATTATAACAAAAATCATGTCCATACCCTTTTTGCAACCATATTGTTTTGTCACGATACATGTTTGTTTGGTTCTGAGAATTCTTTATGGCTTAAGTTATAATCCTAAACTTCGAAACACATTTTAAAATTGATTTAAACTTTCCTTTTCTTAAGAGACGAAAAAACTATAAATAATAACAAAATCTTGTAAACTAATCGCCCTACTATCGCATTTTTCGCGTACCTTTATATGAGTGTCAAAACTGATTTCCCGTTTCATGTGATCAGGATAAGATAAATATCTAATCTCTTAAGGCGAATATTTGAGATCCGCGATGTCAATTAGTGTCTCTATAGCTCTTTGTAATGAATACATTATCGGATACCCAAGGTGATACGTGTGTTTGCATTTTTAACTTAGACTATGCAGTAGATTCACAGTTTATACAATNTGTGTGTGTGTGTGTGTGTGTTCCAACGAGATTGTTTGGACTGTAACTTTGTCATTCAGTGTGCGAATTTAAAATAATTCACTGCAACTGACCACCATGAGAAAACGTGTAACACTCGTCTCGCGTTTCGTGTTAAACAACCGTCTTCCTCAATGGTGAAGGTCATGCTTAACCGTCAAAGGTCAATTATTTAAATTTTGCCATACAACTACTTGAAAGGATTTTTACTTTGTCAGTCATCGTTTATTTAAACCACATACATCTAACTAGTGACGAACTTATATTTGAACCAATTTTCAACAGGAATATACCAATTAACGATCATGGATGTTATATAAACGATGAATATTCTAATCAAGTGATATGTTTAGTCTTTTTCATTAAATCTACGCAATTACTATCAACGTTATACCGATTCCTCTGCAAATGGCGTCGATATAAACTGATTCACTGGCTATACAGACTGGCAACCAAGTCTATCTTTGTTGTAATAAGATAACAGAGACCCTAAGATCGCTTATCAGTCCATCATTTTGTCCATTATTTCATTAACAACTGTTCTATTCAAGAATGAAACTGTCATTTCAATGATGGGTGACACCTCGGTAAATACAATGTGCATAATTAAGGCAAAACCGGCAGTTACTTGCGATAGCCGAATGGTGACGAAAGAATGAAGTGCTTTTGTTGCGTGAACATTTTACGCCGTATGTGGAGACTGGTCTATTTTGACATGGTTGTGTTTGAACGAGTCACAATTAGTTCCGATGTGATGGTAGTAAGACGTGCTTTTGCAAACAAGCCGCGCGTATTAATCATCACTGATTGCGCGCTGAATTAAAACATTATATAGTAGGTAATGGTAAATATCTCTGATAGTTTAGTTCAACAAAAGTATATTTATGTATGATTAAAAAAACAATAAGAATCATTAAGACTATTATTAGTGCTAAAACTTAGTTTTTCTTTGTTTTCAAATTGTAACATAGCTGCAGGTCCAACCATAATTTCATAAATAGAATTCTTGATTACCTCAAGCATTTCCCTGAGGTACATACCAGAGATGCAAGTTCGCATAGGATATGTGATTACGTTTGAATAATTGATTATGAAGTATGATTTCATTTCCCCAATGTATTTCAATTATCGGGAACATCTGTTGTGGTTATCACGAACATATTCGGCAATTTGTTCTGGGACATGTGGTACATGAATGAACGATCCATCCAATCAACAAGAGTTATTCGAAGGGGTGGGTTTAGTAAATCGGGAGAAGAGTAACAGTCAACCAATCAAAATTGTATAAGGCCAGATTTGTTATCGTTTAAGTTTCATTTTTCGGGTAGATTGGGTGTCCACGTTTAGTCAGTGACGAGAGAAGTTAAACTTTCTTGACGTGGCGGCCATATTGGCCGCCGCGCTGTTAGATTGTATTACACGAACATAAGCAAGCGTTGTATTAGGAAATATTCAAAAGAAATAAATCGCGATGAAAAGAGAAATGAACTTTGTTGTGTTCCTGTGAGTTCCCTAAAAACAATAATGTGTAGTTACGTCACAAAATTGAAATGCAATATTTATTGTTTCACATTTCTAAAATTCTAGAAAGAAAAAGATTGTTCTCTCCCCCCGGCCATTACACGTGAGTCATAAACATGTTTCGTTATCAATTTTTTTTTTGAGTATTGCTTAATTGGAATTAGAAATTAAAAATTGGAAATGTTATTTTGAATGTCGAATCATTATGTTTGCATACACCATACAGATATTGCTCACAAGGGCTCGATTGGTCGTTGTCGGCTCGGGTGCTACTTAAATGTTCTCCGGGTACTCTTAAGTATACTTAAATGTATCCCGGGTACTCTTAAGTATACTTAAATGTAACCCGGGTACGGAAAATATACTAAAACGTATTCGGCCAATTTAGACTGTACCCGAGTTTTATTCCCGCCAAAAATCCGATGTCGTAAAACGCGCTACGGAATACGAAACACAATTTTGTTTGGACAAATCCTGTCTCAACATTCTTTTTTGAGTATGAGTTTCGATAACATAGAGGCCATTTTACAAAATATTGATATAAATATGAACACAATTAATTTGAAAAAAAAGTCGACAACTACCAATTTACCGTTAGAATTCCCGGGTACGTTTAAATATATTTTCCGCCCCCGGGGTACATTAAAGTATACTTAAGAGTACCCGGGGTACATTGAAGTAGTACCCGATCCGACAATGACCAAATGAGCCTTACAATGTCGATCAGACGGTGCTCGGCAGTGTTTCTAAACTGCAGGTATCCACCATATTTGCAAATTGTTATGTCAATGAATAAGTGCAAAAATCATTTAAATAAAAATTTTCAATCATCGGTTTACCGATAAATGTGTCGTGTTCTGAATAAACTGGACATAATGCATGCGCGTAAAGTGTCATCCCGAATTAGCCTGTGCAGTCCGCACAGGCTAATCCGGGACGACACTTTCCGCCTAAACTGGATTTTCGCTAAGAAGAGACATCATTTAAACAAAAAAATCCATAAAAGCGGAAATTGTCGTCCCTGATTAGCCTGTGTGGACTGCACAGGCTAATCTGGGTTGACAATTTACGCACAAGCATTATGCCCAGTTTTCTCAGAACACGACACATTTGTGATTACCAGGAGGTTCGCGTTATTTGCAGAAGATATATGGTAATGGTATTTGTAACTGCCCAATAGTTTTATAGCCCCGTTCCGGTTACCGGTTCCTAATATTATAACGAGTGTTTTGACACAAGCGAAACCCCACTCTAACTTAATTTAGGTTCACATTCTATTCTAGTCGACCTCAATAGTAAACAACAAAAAATATCGCACAAGACCCATGCAGGTAATACGAGCACTCCTAGTAACACTGTAAGGTAACTAGAGGCCGTGTTGATAGGTTTGTCAGTTTATCAATCCGCTCTAATGTTATCTAATCCCTGGACTTGCACCGGTATTAAGTTGTTCATGGGACATTTTCATTACACTTCTGTGTTTTGGATTAAATCCAAACCGTTTATCGCTATTGACTTTGGATCGATCACGAACTGTAGATAACGTTTAGTATGCTATCTAATATGTGGCGATTTTTTTAAAATGCAGATTTCATACTATAACTCTTCCGGAATCAAAGCATTTTAGCATTTATTGCAAATGAAAAATAAGATGTATGTAAACTTTACGAAAGGCACATACGTTTCGTTGTTTTTGAACGTATTTTCAAATAAATACGTCCCCTTGTTATTTCTCATAATGCCCACGTTTGTAATTAAAATTATAACAAAAATCATATCCATACCCTTTTTAAAACCATAATTATTCTTTTGTCACAAAACATTTTTACTTTTTAATTCTGAGAATACTTTAGGACTCCAGTTATTATTATTAACATCGGAACAAAATTTCGAAGTTAAATTGACTTGATTAAAAGAAGAAAACAAATAAATACGCAACAAATTGATTGCTTTCGTGTTGATGGGTAGGAATATTTAGATTTTTTTTATCATGGCGCCATTTTGCTATAACCTTATGAAATTATCGCCTTACGATCGCATTTCTCGCGTACCATCATATGAATGTCCAAACTGATTACCCGTTTCATGTGATCAGGATAAGATACATATCTAATCTCGTAAGGCGAATATTTGAGATCAGTCGACGTTAATTAGTGTCTCTATATCTCTTTGTAATGAATACATTATCGGATACCAAAGGTGTTACGTGTGTATGCATATTTAACTTACACTTGCAGTATAAACAAAGTGTATACAATGACAAATATAGCAAAAAGAATTTTACAATATGAGCTATATTATATATTTCGCAACTTCACAGAAATCGTTGTTCAGGCAATTATTTAAAATTATTAAATTTGTCCAATCAGTTTATTTATTAAGTAGAATTAGCTGGCAGACCAAACATTTTGTATGAAAGTCTGTTTAAAGATCTTTCTTTATTACATTAACTCATATGCCTATGTTGTTTTTACCTCTTCTGTTAACATTTAATCAATTAATATGCCAAAGGCATTTACAGCATTGTATTATTCATTGAAATTACCTATAAAAGATGTTGTAAGATATGTGTCAAGCTGACATTCTCCCTCACATATTTATGAACGAGGTTAATAAAAAATAGCTATAAAAAATAAAACGTGTTAACTCTGGTCAAACATTTAAAATACCCGTACGACTTGACACGATCTTTGAATCACATGCTCAACGCTGGAGAACGAATTGTTTCAAATGAACAATTGGTGACGAATCACTTTGTTAACTTTCGTATTGATTTTGTGGTTGAAAACTTACGTAATGTAGAAAGTTTTGCAATCGAAATATCGATAGAAATTAACTCCTTCGCTAGGAAATTAGCTCTTCGTCCGTCGCAACACGGCAATTCAAACATTATTGAGTTGTGCTATCTTAAGTGTTTAATAAATGTTGCATAATAATTTGCATATGGGCTTTAAGCGTCACGTGGAAATAATATTCTCGTTAACATACAAACATAGAAAATGCACAGGTGAATAAATCACGAGTATGAATTATGTAATTACATTATGTTTTCATTGTGGAAATAAATGTCAGCATTAGTTCATGACGTAAGTAACTGAAAGAATGCATACAATACGAATACATATGCAATACAGTCTTGTCGGTTTGTAAGTACAAGATAACAAAAAAATAGATAAAATATAGTTTAAAAAATGTGGGTGTGATACACTTAATATGTTAAATAAAGGAAATAAAGGTAAACATGCATATTCAAGACAAGTGATCGTGGGTCCTTAAAAAAAGTTTTGGGAAAATATGCATGTGTTATATCTATTATCTATTATATACAACGTATAAAATAATGCTGGAAAACTTAAACTTGCTATGTCGGAGTTATCTATAAATGGCTCACTTTAAGTGGGACCTTTCAGACCTTTGTCGATAAGATACGAGGGCTGATAAAAAGCCGCACATCCTCCAAGTCCAATCTTGGATTTTCAGAAAATGAGCCCCAACTAATTATTTTCGGGCGACAAAAAGTCTTAATTGCATCCTCATAAACGTTGGTTGAATGTAATTGACGATGAATTAATCAAATCAATAATGGAGCCTCGCTCTGGAAAAACCGGGCTTAATGCATGAGCGTAAAGCGTTGTTGAATAAAAGAGACATCCTTTAAAGAGCGCGGCTCAGGCTAAGTATTATATACCGTCTCTCACTCAAGGGTTGATAATAAATCAAAAGCATGACGGTTTTCTTCGTGTCCAAGAGCACACTGTTCCAATGTCACTTACAACTTCAAGTTATTTATGAACTCTTACATTTGTAAAAACTGAGATATTTATGTTAATTGCTTTCAAACAAGCACAAGTTGCCATGCAAGTATAAAATACTGGTACTCAAATCTCCATAAATGAGCAATATATTTTAACTATATACGTATACACTCAAACAGCCCGCCGACTTAAACTGTCCCATGCATTCTTATCAAGTATTTCAGATACAATTTTGAGATAGCAAGACTGACACCGTGTTTTCCATGAAATAAACCCGAAATAACCATTCCAAAATGTAAAATCGTTTACTACGCGATATCTTGCCCTATATCATAGATTTATCTTAAATTAATACAAACTCTTGAATCACGTTACAGTCACACGTTACATGTTAAAAAAAAGTTAATAGTTTAAATTTGAGTTTAGAGCTACTTGAGAGTTACGAAAAGAAGAATTTACGTAGTTACGTTATTTTACTTATGTACTGTGTCTGTATTCAGTCACTCGAAGTTATATCACCAATAAAGATGCGTCCAATCTTATAGACAAATGTATGCTGTTATTATATAATTATATTTTAAGAACTATACCCGAATCTTCTGTGCATATAAGAACTACCAACACCGTGGCTACATATAACGATTTGTATCGACACATAATCATACCCAAGACGACTTTATCAGTTATTTTTATGACCATGTTGATTTATTATAACAGGGACATAAAAATGACAGTCAGAGTGTGAACATTCAGTCCTATGATGACTCTTCGTCTGCCATTCAATGCAGTATGGTTTGGTCGTTATAAGGAACGGAAAACGTGTAACGCAAGTTGAACTTTACCTCGTTAGTACTTTTACTATTTTTCTCAATATACAAGTCAAATTTGTGATGTATAAAATAAGAACGCATCAAATATATGCATACTGTAAAAGTAGCAATGTCATACTGATAGTTGCAATATTACCAGGAATGGTTCGACACAGACTTATTTAATTTACTATGTAACGTTCTTAAAGTATCACAATTATAAGTTGAGAGATTCATTCAGAGAGATCGTCAGTGTTTGAGCGTTTAACATTACGCGGCCATGCGTGCATTTGAATGATATGATATAAGTTTGAATAAAACCATGTTGAAACCATGACTTACAATGACTAAGCATAAAGAGTAACTGCAGTTTTGTAAGTATAACACTTATTAACAGGATTATAGCTTTATTAAATAATAATAAAAAGTGTACTATAGTCTCCGTTCAATATACGAACTATTTTTTTTTAAGACAAGCATGACAGAAGCAACACCCTTGGTAATTTTTATTTATTATTGCGTTAGAAACTCGACTTAACAGGTATACTGAAGAAGACATATTTATTTAAAAATATATATATGGGTGTACATGACTTAGAATACATTTCACACCCACCCTCGTCCGATGATGGTCTTGAGCGCCTCCAAGTTTCCGTGTTGTGCCGCCAGCATCGCCGGCGTGCAGCCGTCCTCGTCCGCTTGATTCATCTGCTTCCGGTTTCCCTCGCGTAGGATATCCAGCCGACCATCCTTGGCCGCTTGGTGGTATAGTTCCGCCATCGTGCGATGTGCAACGATACTGTATTGCGGTTCAGGTTTTTAAAGCAATAACTGTTATTGTCACTCCTTTTCGATAATTTTTAAAAGTTTGAAACTCTATTTTCATAGAACAAATGCTTGAGTATCCTTAAAATCTTACATTTCACTTAAGAGTCATTCACACATTTTTGCCATTTAACGTCTTCGACCTTAATGAATTAAGACAAGGTTTGGTCAAAAATCGAACTGATAGCACAACTCGAGCGTTATCGACTTGCCGCATTACTGCGCATGCGCAGAGCCTTATCAGCAATTTACCTGTACAATACATCAATCATAAAGTACTTGAGAGGACTTCAGACGTCTGTTTAAAGGGACAATAACTTAAGTCACCCTATATACTGTCCGCTTAGCGCAGTTGTTGGCACTTAGGCTACCCGGGTTCATTCCCCGCTCCAGGCGCATGTGAACTTGGAGCGTGGTCACCATGTCAGAGAGATTAAGTTTTCTCCGGGTATTCAGGATCCCCTCCCACAGCACAAGAAATAGAAAATGTTCAGTAACACTGAAAAGCTTGAAATTGGAAATCCAAATTCGTCCCAACTTTCGTGGGCCTAGAAGGTACGAGTGCTGGGACACACTCCGGGTCCGCACTCAATGCAGCCTCAGGCGCGGCATGGCCTCCTAAACTTCGACGTACAGAAGCCCTACTTAGTGACAGGATACGTTTATGGATGAAGCTGTAAAGGTTTCACGTGTTGTATAAGCAAGATATACTGATTACACTCCGTTAATATACTTGTGTTCAAGATGACGGCGTAAAGATTATTCACTCGGCGGTGTTATTTTTAATTTGCAGTCGCTACAGAGGTATGTGAACAATATCGTTTAAACATTCCTCTAAAACAAAAAATAAATATATAAACGTGGTCCTTTAAGACGTAGCGGACAAGACATGACTGCGTGTTTGACAATGCTCACCTGTGATAAGCGCCTCGGATGTTAAGGGGCCTAAGAGTCATATGAGGACCGTGAAATGCGGAAGTTATCTTTACTATAGGATATGACGACTGCATATTTGCCGTGCACAGCCATGGAAATGTGAAGTGTAGTGTACATACGTTTTCGTACTGTACGATGTTAAATTTGTTATATTTTGTTTTATTGTCTACTTCACAATTAAATAAATGCTATTTACGAATTATATATTATTTACCAATTTATTGAAAAAGACGGGCAACAGTTTGTGATTTTTTTTTGCTACAATATGTTTCCCTTATCAATATAAAAATACCGATTGAAAAGCCTATGAACTGTTGGCGGAAGAGCAGGCTGGATTCAGAGCTGGGCGGAGCACAGTGGAACAGATCTTAAACTGCAGAATCGCCATTGAGAAACACCTGCAACACCAACGTGAGCTCTTCCACACCTTCATCGACTTTAAGAAAGCTCTGTGGCATGATGGCTTATGACAGGTTCTAAGAGAATTCAACATTGACGAAGGGCTAGTGCAAGTCATTTGAGATTTCTACGGAAACGCTCAGTACTTTTCGATGAACAGAATGGTGACTTCTTCAGGACTTAAGTGGGCGTCCGTAATGGATGTCTGCTCTCCCCCGTCCTGTTTTACCTTTTCCCTGAGACGATAATGAAGGAGACCTTCCAAGACCACCACACCTCTATGTGTCGTGTTCTGAGAAAACTGGGCATAATACATGTGCGTAAAGTGTCGTTCCAGATTAGCCTGTGCAGTCCGCACAGGCTAATCCGGGACGACACTTTCTGCCTCAACTGGATTTTCGATAAGAAGAGACATTTAAACGAAAAATGTCATAAAATCGGAAATTGTCGTCCCTGATAAGCCTGTGCGGACTGCACAGGCTAATCTGGGATGACAATTTACGCACAAGCATTTTGCCCAGTTTTCTCAGAACACGACACCCATCTCCAGCTTGAGATTCGCTGCTGACATTGACCCCATGGGTTGCACCAGCAATAAACCCCAATACCTCACCAACAGACTTTATGAAAGGGCAGGATCATACGGGATGGGGAACAGCATCTCCTATATGGAGATCAAGACCAATGAGTACGTCCGGAACATGAAAGCAACACGTGTTGGCCCACATGAGCCCCTCCTGGCGACCTTCAAACGACGAAAGCTGGCTTGGTTCTGACATTTGGCACGACCATCTGTGCAAGACTGTGCTCTAGGGCACGCTAGAGGGAGGTTGCCTCCGAGGCAGTCAGAAGAAAAGCTGTATGGACAATGTGAAAAAGTGGACTTCCCTCCCCACGAATGAGCTCTCACAGCACACAACAGACCTCACTGAGGATCTCGGTGTCGTCGTCCCTCATTCCCCTCAACGTCAAGACCGGTCAAGGGAATGGTGATAATGATGGGGATGTTTTTTACTTTTGTTGTACATTATATTATTATACGGATAACAATAATACGATATTACTTTTGCAAACTCGCATCGTGTTATCGCAACGACGGACCGTGATTTCGATTCTTCGTAAATTGTTTTCGCATTCAGAGGTCGAAAATGTAAACATTCGGCACTACGGAACACCTTGTGTTTTGGACTGTTCTTAATATGCAAGTAGCTATGTTGTTTTTAGTAAACGGGTGGCACACACACTTTATGATGGGGATGTTTTTTACTTTTGTTGTACATTATATTATTATACGGATTACAATAATACGATATTACTTTTGCAAACTCGCATCGTGTTATCGCAACGGCGGACCGTGATTTCGATTCTTCGTATCTTGTTTTCGCGTGCAGAGGTAGAAAATGTAAACATTCGGCATTACGGAACACCTTGTGTTTTGGACTGTTCTTAATATGCAAGTAGCTATGTTGTTTTTAGTATACGGGCAGCACACTTTGTGGTCTATAAGTAATATAACATACCTTGGTCATTGAGTGATGTCAAGACCACGCAAGGAGAGATACAAAATTAACATATTTGAGGCTTATAGCTCCGTCACACCGGACTGGCGTCCTTACCGCGACCTAAGACTGTGTTTCTGGAAATTTCTGATTGTCGTAGTAAGGACGCCAATGACTTTTTCGGTAAAAATGCTGTTTTTCGCCTTCCCGTCACACCAGCGTCCTGGTTTATGGCGTTCTGCGCGTCCTCACGGCGTCCTTAATACGTCCCTCGCGACCTTACCGCGTTCGTTATGCGTCCTTACGGCGACCAAAGCCGACCATACGGCGTCTGAGCGTCGTCCTTGGCGTTCATACTGCGTTCTTATTGCGACCATGGCGTCCCCGCAGCGACCGTACGGCGACTGCGGGCTACTGCGCGGCGACCACACGGCGACCATACTGGTAGTATAAAAGGCCGTTTTTTTTTTGAGAAATTTCATTTTCTTTCCAATCGTCGATGCGTGCAGAGAAAAAAATTCAATTATGCCAAGAAATAAGACTCATGGGCGGGGTTAACCCCAAAAAGTAGTTAGTCTTATACCATCTCCGGAGAGGGGCTCGGCCACCGACACTCAGTCTGTTGCTAGCAGCATGCATCCAGCTGACAGCCCTGTTTAATTGAAAAAGTAAGCTAGTGACCAGAGGCGATTTATCATCAGAAGAAGAAGGGGTAATGGTAGAGTGGCTGAAGGAGCATCCCATTTTGTACAACAAAAAAAACTCTCTTCTTACAAAGACAAGGCCAAGAAGGACGCTCTTTGGAACGAGCAAGCTGTGCTCCTGGAAAAGGACGTCAGCATTCTCCATGTGTGGTTTCGACACTCCTTCAGCTCCGAGTTGTTGTAGATCATGGCGTCCGACATGTATCCATCTCCCCTCACATCTATCCAACGGAGTTTATTATCGGCATCAACTAATCCCATCAACAGAATGGAGAAGAACCCCTTGTAGTTGTGGAAAAGGCTTCCACTACTAGGGGGCTTTCTAATTGCAACATGCTTTCCATACAAAGCACCACACGCGTGAGGGACGTTCCAGCGGCGCTCAAAGTTGGTCGCCACTGTTAGCCATTCTTCAGGCGTTGTAGGACACTTAATAACCTCATCTTTGTATTCATCGACGATGGCTTGGCACACATCCTTCACTACAAGGGACAGTGTATTGGCCGGAAGTCGAAAGTTAAACTTCATGCTGGCATACAGATCGCCAGTCGCCAGATGGCGTAGGGTTGCTGCCAATTTTGTTCCCGGATCGATAGCTTTTCTGAAGTTTGTATCTTGCTTGGAAATGCGGTGGCGAAGCCTTATCGGCAATTCGTCAAACATTTCACAAGAAATAGAAAATGTTCAGCAACACTGAAAAGCTTGAAATTGGTAATCCAAATTCGTCCCAACTTTCGTGGGCCTAGAAGGTACGAGTGCTGGGACACACTCCGGGTCCGCACTCAATGCAGCCTCAGGCGCGGCATGGCCTCCTAAACTTCGACGTACAGAAGCCCTACTTAGTGACAGGATACGTTTATGGATGAAGCTGTAAAGGTTTCACGTGTTGTATAAGCAAGATATACTGATTACACTCCGTTAATATACTTGTGTTCAAGATGACGGCGTAAAGATTATTCACTCGGTGGTGTTATTTTTAATTTGCAGTCGCTACAGAGGTATGTGAACAATATCGTTTAAACATTCCTCTAAAACAAAAAATAAATATATAAACGTGGTCCTTTAAGACGTAGCGGACAAGACATGACTGCGTGTTTGACAATGCTCACCTGTGATAAGCGCCTCGGATGTTAACGGGCCTAAGAGTCATATGAGGACCGTGAAATGCGGAAGTTATCTTTACTATAGGATATGACGACTGCATATTTGCCGTGCACAGCCATGGAAATGTGAAGTGTAGTGTACATACGTTTTCGTACTGTACGATGTTAAATTTGTTTTATTTTGTTTTATTGTCTACTTCACAATTAAATAAATGCTAATTACGAATTTTATATTATTTACCAATTTATTGAAAAAGACGGGCAATAGTTTGTGATTTTTTTTTGCTACAGTATGTTTCCCTTATCAATATCAAAATACCGATTGAAAAGCCTATGAACTGATGGCGGAAGAGCAGGCTGGATTCAGAGCTGGGCGGAGCACAGTGGAACAGATCTTAAACTGCAGAATCGCCATTGAGAAACACCTGCAACACCAACGTGAGCTCTTCCACACCTTCATCGACTTTAAGAAAGCTCTGTGGCATGATGGCTTATGACAGGTTCTAAGAGAATTCAACATTGACGAAGGGCTAGTGCAAGTCATTTGAGATTTCTACGGAAACGCTCAGTACTTTTCGATGAACAGAATGGTGACTTCTTCAGGACTTAAGTGGGCGTCCGTAATGGATGTCTGCTCTCCCCCGTCCTGTTTTACCTTTTCCCTGAGACGATAATGAAGGAGACCTTCCAAGACCACCACACCTCTATGTGTCGTGTTCTGAGAAAACTGGGCATAATACATGTGCGTAAAGTGTCGTTCCAGATTAGCCTGTGCAGTCCGCACAGGCTAATCCGGGACGACACTTTCTGCCTCAACTGGATTTTCGATAAGAAGAGACATTTAAACGAAAAATGTCATAAAATCGGAAATTGTCGTCCCTGATAAGCCTGTGCGGACTGCACAGGCTAATCTGGGATGACAATTTACGCACAAGCATTTTGCCCAGTTTTCTCAGAACACGCCACAAATAACACCAGTACTTATACAATATCATCTAGTGATAAACT
>VMBQ01002935.1:0-26318 GCA_007657795.1 Dreissena rostriformis | reverse complement strand
AATTTATATGATTTTTATCCAAAATGACCGTAAAACCCCCTGCCCAAATAATGCTTTTGTAGATGAAAATTCTTCCCCATTTGGAAGATTTCACGACTCGAAAAATCCCCATTTTGCTAGGTACTTTTTCCCCAAATAGACAGAAAAAGGCCTGCTTAATAACCTCATCTTTGTATTCGTCGACGATGGCTTGGCACACATCCTTCACTACAAGGGACAGTGTATTGGCCGGAAGTCGAAAGTCAAACTTCATGCTGGCATACAGATCGCCAGTCGCCAGATGGCGTAGGGTTGCTTCCAATTTTGTTCCCGGATCGATAGCTTTTCTGTAGTTTGTATCTTGCTTAGAAATGCGGTGGTGAAGCCTTATCAGCAATTCGTCAAACATTTCTGGTGGACCCCTTAAGAAATTATGGAATGAAGCTGGGTCCTCTTGTCTAAACTCAGGCATTAGACGATTGAAGTGTCCAAACTGATCCCTTCAAATATCTCCTAACCAAGGTCTAACCCAGCATCGCCTCCGCCTGGCCTGCTTCTTCTTCTCACTACGCCTAATACAACCTGCTGTTGGTCAAGTATCTGTTGCTGCTGACGATTTAGAATGTGTTGTGCAATAAGTAAATTATTCATTTTCTCAGAAGGGCGCCGAGAAACATAATGAAGAAAAAAAAAACTTTATATAGGCGTTGATATGGTCGCCCTAAAGACGCACTGGGGTCGCAGTAGGAACGTCATAGTCGTAGTAGGGTCGCAAAAGACGCCGTAAGGACGCAATGAAGTCGCAGTAAGGACGCCATAGTCGTTCTGAGGACGCAATAGACGTACAAAGGACGTACTTAAGTCGCAATAAGGTCGCCGTACGGTCGCCTTGCAGTCAATGATCATTTTCTGTGGGTCTAAGCGGCGACCACACGACGTCCATGACGACCTTACAGCGACCCTACCACGTCCCTGCTACGACTATTGCGTCTCTACGGCGTCCCTACGACGTCCTTAACAGAACGCCGTAAAAACGCCGGACTTCGGCGACCACTTTTAACATGTTCAAAGTGGTCGCCGTGGGCTCGAGTCCTGAGCAATTTTCGGCGTCCTCACTGCGTCCTCTTGCGTCCTTACTGCGTCCCTCCGGCGTCTATGGAGTCCTCACTGCGACCTGGGTCGCCGTAAGGACACAGTAAGGACACCCGTCCGGTGTGACGGGGGTATAAGAGTGCTACAAATGTTTTAAATCAGATTCAACTCTTTGCGATGCTTATAAATCTTCCAAATATTGCCAGAGTGTAATTAAACACGTTTAAGTAAACAAAAACTGCACAAATCGCAATTTATCTAAAATGCACTTCAGCCAGAGATCATAGTTTTAAGATCGATAACAAATCACAACTTGTTTCTACACTACACACAGTGATCTCCCTTTCCAGTAAAAAGAACCAATTCCTTGGCGTTAGGAATAAACGTATGTCGGAATATACTAGAGCGTTGTAAACCCCAAAATCTGACGGTACAAACAAAGCTGGTCAATTTTTAATCCTTCAAATTAAAGTACCATATCAATCGTTATTATTTGAAAAAAAAACCCTAAGAGTATGCATTTAATCAGACATGGCTGCTTGTACCTGAGTATTAGTATGGATCGAATTGTTATTGACGGACCAGGTACTACTTAAAAGTACCCTGGGTACTCTTAAGTTAATTTTAAAGTACCCGGGGTACGGGAAAAAATCTAAAAAGTACTTTCCGTACCCGGGGTAAATTGTAGTGTAGTTAAGAGTGCACGGGGTATTTGTTTGTAGTAGCGAAGCCCACAGCGACCAATTGAGCCTTACACGATTGGTCATTGTTGGTTAAGATTCTTCAAAAAAGTACCCCGGGTAGTCTTAAGTATACTAAAAGTACTCGGGGAAGGGCAAATATATTTCAAAGTACCCCGGAGTATTGTCGGGTGCCTTTAAGCTTTTTTTTCGTACCCGGGGTACTTTGAAGTACACTTAAGAGTACCCGGGATACTTAAAAGTAGTACCTGAGCCGACAACTAGCGATGGAGCATTAAACGGAATTTCCAAATTATAACGTTATCCGGGATACGTGTATGGCCGCTGAAAATATGTATACGCATAACTGTTAACCGGTCCGCTAAACAGCAACGGACAGCAAAGCTAATGGAAATGTTTGAATCCCGGATCTCCACTATTTTGGAAAAAAAACACTAGACAAATCCCTTGGCACAAACAACGCTGACCCAATTTATCCTCCATTGGTACTTGCATTTCAAGAATAACGGTTAATACACATGAGATTATGTGATTTCGGAAGGATTTTAAATGTGTTTGTTTGAACCGAGGGATAAGTGTAGTTTTCAAACATCTAGTTCATTCCGAAATTAGTCTATCGGATGGTAGCGTTGTTCGTGCTTCTTAGATTGCTTTCGCCAGCAAGGACTGTAATCCTTTTTACTGACTTATGCTATAAATGTATGGGACCAACTGAATGCAATAACATGTTGNTTAACTTCAATTTAACTTTGATTTAGGCTAAATGATTTATTTATCCAAACCATTAACACTATATAATGACGCTTATATTTATCGATGGTGTTAACCCTTCATTTTGTGCACACAAGCTCGCAGTACAAAAGCTCGCAGATTTAGTTCAGCAAAAACCCGGTTAAAATGATATAAAAACAGTTAAAACACGCACTCATAAAAATAACAGAAGCAAATCTTAAAGTATGAAGCGTCTAGATCAGATAATCGATGATTATCAGGCACGGCGCACAAAAGGTAACGAATGGGATTTTAACTCCCTCTATGTTCCTTGAAAGGTTTTGAAAGCAATCATCTGATGAAGTTTTCTGTTATAAACAACCTGGCAGCAAAGTTGGACAGGTGTAACGAAGATTGGACTGATGCAGACGAACTGCTTGACTTCAAAATCCTCCACAAAGATCAATGTTTGAAATTAAATGTATTTCTCAAGATTATATTGTACACACTCAGACTATAACACAATATAAATTATAATCATAGCAAAGAACAAACTTTACAACATCATATGTAATATAGAGGGAGTCAAAGATTGCAATAATAAATTTGGTCTTCGACCTTACCCATCAGAAGTCATTTGAAACTCGGCATCCAAAAATAAATGTCTTTCTAGTAAGACTTAACAATATCCTTGCTTAAGAGGTTTTTCTATGAGCGTTTGTTGTTTTGTGTTCTTTTATTGCAGATTACGGATATTTATGAGTTGGTTTTTATTAATTTTGGTTGTACTGGACACAGCAATTGAAATAATACTTCCTTGATAAAAAAAAATACATCATAGAATACATGCTACACACCGTGTAATATTATTAATTCACCGAAGAACACGGAGAAAAGAGCTAATATGAATATTATATTAACCCGAGAGAAAAAGAAAACTTATTAAGTTTAAGTCATATCGAACATGAACCGTTTACTAGTATTGAGTGTATTTCAAACATAGGTGACGAGAGGACAATTCGACACAGTTGGTAAGGCTCGCGTATTCTGTAAATAAGTGCAATTGTAATTATCTTTCAATTGCATAAAACAATCAACAATAAGTAAAGAGGACGTTTTTAGTTTTAAAACCTTAAGAGCACGGGGACACTGCTCCGTATGAACAATTGCAGTGAGTACCAGTACTTCTTAACAACTGATATAATTGTGCAGGTAATTATTTCAGAGACGACCCTGGGTCTTTCAATGTCCTGGTGAAGCACCTAGTACACTACATCTCTATGTCTCATTCGAAGAACAATCACTTGCAGCACATTAAAACAAAAATGACTTCCACTTATTTTGTTTGTTTTCAATTACATCTATAATTACTAGTAAATAAAAGCAAGGATTTCACTTTCCATTTTAGTATTCACTGTTCTACCAACTCGTGTACGCATTTAACCTGCGGGTAAGTGCTACAAGGTACGTATTGCGATCTCCTACGAAAGGCGGCTGTTCACCCAATAGGGTGGATTTTGAATTATCAACGAAACTTCACAAAATAAATAAACAACCTGTCTATCGGTCGATTTCATCAGGCATTAGCTTAGGTTTTATCGAGCAGTGAACCTTCAATCATTTCAAACCACTTTACAAAACACGTGTTGCCATTTCTGCACGAAACATTTCTACACAAAACGNTGGACTTCGTTTTACTTATTTCACAAACATTACAGTCAACTAATCAGTCGTTTTATATTTTACAAACAGGTTGCTATTATAGCAAGTAAAATATCGTGATGTTTGATGTTATTGTTTTGTTGTGTAGCCCTCAGGAACGAAACAAACAAAGGGCCGCGCAGGATCTAGATGTATTAAAGTAGTAAACGTGTTATTTTAAACGTTTATTGGACGCACTGTAGGTAATATGACATTAAATAATCTTGTTTATGTACCAAAATACATAGCCGTTTTTTTTTGTATAATTTGCGATAAACATTTTCAACCCAAAGTAATGCATATTTGCGAAAATACCAGGTCGTTTGTACTGAAATACAATACCAATTATTATACATGAATACATTTTGGAAAAAGATATATATGAAAACTGTACAAACATTGCATCACTATAATAACGTGTAAGTAAACAAAGTCAGCGCACGACATGAACATTTCCTCTAACTTAAAATAATATATTTGCAATACATGAATACAACGAAATACAAAATATCGAATATTAGACGGTGTTCAGGAGCAAGTGAGAACAACCTTGAAGTAATACGACTTTCCTATGTGTAATTTACTTACGAATGAGATGTTAAACGATAAACAGCCAATAACCATCAACTAAAGTGCTACACAGACATTCAAATTATTCGTTCTTTTAATGGCTTATATAAATCAACGCAGATGACCTTGTTTTGTTGCACTAAGCGGCATACTCGTACGTTTGGAGCAATATTGCTAAGACGTAATGACGTCAGAGCTTTTATGTTCTATGTAACCGTTCAATACATAGATGTGACGTCACTGCGTTATTGTCACCCTATACTAGGATGCATCACATTCCCCTGGTTTGGGGATTTGTGCTTCCGCCAAAATAGTTCCACGTAGGAATGAATATTTTTTTATAATGAGAACAACGGTGTTAAATATGTGTTTAAAATGGAATGTTGTTTAAAGAAATGTTATTAAATTATGTTTAAAAGTGATTTCAAATGTCTGTAAAGAAGAATAGCAATTATTAGAAACAGATTTATCTGTCCTACTTTCGCTTTCAGGCCATGTTGAAAAAGTAGTAGTACGCTAGACCGGTGTGTACACAATGCTCTGTAACTACCCGAATATCAAACGAAAATATAAACCTCACCGTACTGCAGTCCGGTAGACTGGGTCATTAGCCTATATATCTGTTCACCTACATCTGGTATTGGTCACCTTCTCCTTAGTTTGACCTTACACTGTTAGGCCATTATTAATTATGAACATGTTGCTTGTGTTTTCTTATTGCAATAACATTGAGAAACGCGCTTTGTTTTTCAGAAGATCTTATTAAATGGTTTGATTACTTATAGCAGTAAGTGCAATGTATCCTATATTCTGTATGTGTTCAGACAAGGCGATAATTCTACAAAAACACCGGTTTTGTAATGTATTGTAACACAGCTACGAATAACGGCTAGGAACAACACTTTTAAATAATGTTAGAATGAAATATACATTATGCGTTTTCTTGAATGTTATAATGAAATATAAACTATGGTTGTGTACGCAGAAAACATTATTAAGCGATAGAAACGCATTCTTATCATTCTCGAATTATTATTCCGATCGACAGAGGATTAAATATTTACAGAAATGAACCTCATGAAGCATCTACATCAGATTTTCGATGATTATCAAGCACTGCACAAAAACGGTTACGAATGTGATTTTAACTCCCTCTATGTTCATTTGAAAGGTTTTTGGAATCAATCGTCTGATGAAGTTTTAGGCTGTAAACAACTTGGCAGCACCGTAAAACAGGTGTAGAAAAGATTGGACTGATGCAGACGAACTGTTTGACTTCAAAATCCTCCACAAAGATCAATGTTCGAAATTAAATGTATTTCTCAAGATTATATTGTACACACTCAGAATATAACAACATATAAACTACATTAATAGTATAAAAAAGACTTAACAACATCATATGCAATATAGAGGAAGTCAAAGATTGCAATAATAAATTTGGTCTTGGACCTTACCCATCAGAAGACATTTGAAACTCGGCATCAAAATTAAATGTCTTTCTATTAAGACTTAACAATATCCTTGCTAAAGAGGTTTTTATCTTTCGCTTCTACCGCTCGATTTGATATATTTACATCTCAAAACTCATATCCTTGTGAGATTTTCCCACTTGAATTGATGGCTGCAGAATTCACATATTTTTAATGCAAAATATTGTTCTGTTCATGATCCACTTCATGTAAAATTCAGTTTTCGATTATTTTGTGTTTTATTTGCGCAAATGAGTCGTGTAATAGCTTTACGACGGATCACTTGTAGCTAAAGAGTTTGTTTTCTATGAGCGCTTGTAGTTTTGTGCTTATTGCAGAATACGGATATTTATGAGTCGTTTTTTTCTTAAATTTAGTTGTATTGAACACAGCACTTGAAAAAATACTTCCTTGAATAAAAGAAAAAAAGAATACATGCTACAAACCGTGGAATATAATTGATTCAATGTAGAACACGGAGAAAAGAGCTGATATGAATATTATGTTCACCAGATTAAATGAAAACTAATTTAGTCGGTTATGTCGAAAATGAACTTTCTATCGAGTGTTGAGTGCAGCTCAGTCAAAGCTGACGAAAAGACCATTCGACACAGTTTGTAATGCTCGCGTATTCGGTAAATAAGCGCAACTGCAACAAAATGTAAATCTTTAAATCGCAGAATAGAATCAACAATTAGTACAGGGGACTTTCTTAGTTTTAAAACCTTAAGAGCAAGGGGCCACTGCTTCATATACAAATTGCAGTGATTGCACGTACTTCTTATCAAATTAGATAATTGTAAAGATAATTATTTCAGAGACGAAACTGAGTCTTTAAATGTCCTGTGTGAAGCACCTAGTACTCTACACCTTTACGTCTCATTCGAAAAACAATCTCTTAAGCACATTAAAACAAAAAGGACCGCCACTTATATTGTTTGTTTTCAATTACATCTATAATTAGTAAATAAAAGCAAGGGTTTCACTTTCCATTTTAGTATGCACTGTCGTACCCACTCGTGAACGCATTAAACCTACGTGTAAGTGCTACAAGGTAAATATTGCGATATCATACGAACGGCGGTTGTTCACCCCTAAGGGTGGATTTTGAATTATCAACGAAACTTTACAAAATAAATAAACAACCTGTCTGCGGGTCGTTTCATCAGGCATTAACGTAGGTTTTATCGAGCAGTGCACCATTCAATCATTGCAAACCACTTCAAAAAACACGTGTTGCCATTTCTGCACGAAACATTTCTAGACAAAACGGCTTTCAACAGACTAATATTATTTATTTATGAGTGCTTGTAAGTCAACACACTTATGACAACGCATTGTCTGTGTTGTTTATTCTCGACAATCAGGCACTAATATGCGATGTAAAACTTTGTTTAAAAAAATGCCGTGACTCGTTTATTTAACCATTTAAATAGACTTCGTTTTACTTAATTCACAAACATTACAGTCAACTGATCAGTTTTTTTTTATATTTAACAAACAGGTTGCTCATATATCAAGTAAAATATCGTTATGTTTGATGCTTTTGTTTTGTTGTGTAGCCCTCAGGAATGCAACATGCACAGAAAGTAGCGAACTAACTTGATTGAAACGTTCAAGGCCGTGCAGGATCCAGATGTAATAAAGTATTAAAACGTGTTATTTTAAACGTTTTTTAGACGCACTGTATGTAATATGACATTAAATAATAGTGTTTATGCACCAACATACCTATTCGTTTTTTTTTGCATAATTTGCGATAAACTTTTTCAACCCAAAATAATGCATATTTGCGAAAATACCAGGTCGTTTATACATAAATACAATACCTAATATGATACATGAATCAATTTCGGAAAAAGATATATATGAAAATTTAAAAACTGTACAAACATTGCAACACTATAATAACGTGTAAGTGAACGAATTGGAAAGTATGCGCACGAGCATAACATTTCCTCTAACATAAAATAACATATTTGCAATACATGAATACAACGAAATACAAAAGATAAAATATTAGACGGTGTTCCGGAGCAAGTGAGAACAACCTTGAAGTAATACGACTTTCCTATGTGTAATTTACTTACAAATGAGATGTAAAAAGATAAACAGCCAATAACCATCAACTGAAGTGCTACACAAACATTCAAATTATTCGTTCTTTTAATTGCTTATATAGATCAACGCAGATGACCTAGATTCGTTCCACTAAGCGACACACTCGTACGTTTGGAGCAATATTGCTAAGACGTTATGACGTCAGAGCTTTTATGTTCTCTTTAACTACCCCAATATCAAACGAAAATATTATCTTCAACATATTGCAGTCCGGTAGGCTGGGTCATTAGCCCATATAATTGTTCACCTGCATCTGGTATTGGTTACCTTCTCCTCAGTGCTAACCTTACACTGTTAGGCCATTATTAATTTCTTAATCGTGTTTTCTTATTGCAATAACATGTAGAAACGCGCTTTTTTCAGTAGATCTTATAAAATGGGTTGATTACTTATAGTAGGTGCAATGTATACTATATTATATACTTGTTCAGACAAGGCGATAATTCTAACCAAACCACCGTTTTTGTAAAATATTGTAACTCAGCTACGAATTAACGGCTAGGAACTGTTATATTAGGTTGAAATGAAGTATAAATTATGCGTTTTCTTGAATGTTATAATGAAATATAAACTATGGTTTTGTAAGAAGAAAACATTATTTAACGATCGCAACGCATCTTTATCATTCTCGAAGTATTATTCCAGCCGACAGAGGATGAAATATTATCAGAAATGAACCTTATGAAGCGTCTACATAAGATATTCTATGATTATCAAGCACGGCACAACAACGGTTACGAATTGGATTTTAACTCTCTCTATGTTCTTTTGAAAAGTTTTTTTGAATCAATCGTCTGATGTCGTTTTCTTTTATATACAACTTGGCAGCACCGTACAACTGGTGTAGAAAAGATTGGACTGTTTGGAATTAAATTTGTTTCTCAAGATTATAGTACACACATTCAAAATATAACAAAATGAACAAAACATTACCAGTATAGACAGACAGACAGATAGTTTATTTACGTCTCACTTTCGTACATGTTATTACAAATACACATATACAAATATGGTAAAAATAAAAGGCATGTATAAAACCACTCAGTATGAGTTATGAGAGACACACCTATAAATATACATAATTATATATACAACTGTTATGACAAAAATGATGATAAAAATGCTGTAGAACATGATATGATAAAAATCATTTGTTTAAAATGTGACATAAAACAAAAACACACTAGTACAATAAGCATCACACATTTACAAAATATTATCTATCTATGAAAGGTATTTTGTCTGGTGACTAGTATATCATTACAAGCTTTGGCACTGTATTTAACGATTTCGTCATTAGATAATATGTAACAGAACTTGTTATCATCACTATACTCAGAGAAATCCGGATTTATTTCAAATATCTTTGTGAACAACTTTTCTATAATATCTTCATAGAGATTACATGACATAAGAACATGATATTCGTCTTCCACTTGGTTTATACAGTTAAAACAAAAACGTTCATTTGGTAAATTCCCTGATATCGTCCAGTTTCTTTTTTTTAGTGGTGCTGCACCACAACGGAATTTAGCAAATGCACTTCTATGGGACCTAGGTATAAATTTATTATTAACATAAGACTCAGTGTTATATGTTTGCTTAAAAAGCTTGTATGTTCTTAGTTTATTTTCTCCTCTGCCATGGGCAGCTTGTTCTCTGTTTATATAATTTAACCAAACAGCCTTATAATCATTAAATAGATCCTCAATACAGTAATTGGTTATATATTTGCGTTCAGATGTCGAATAGCTATAACTGATGTCCAGCGGTACTTTCATACATATCTTGCGGTGCCAGTTTTTTGTGTGGTGTCTTTTCATGTAAGACCATTTAAACACTTTGTAGTTGATACGGTTATTGTCCATACTATTAAACCGGAACCAGTTAGTGAGAACCGACTTCCGCTGCCGTGCATATGGGGGGAACCAACCCATATCTCCAGTTATTCCCGCGTTAGGTGTATATTTTCCCACTGCGAGATAGAAACGACACGCTATATGATGTACGGCAACGATAGAGGCATAGTCCTGGGTTCCCCATATTGCTGCCCCATAACTTACAGTTGGCCACACTATACTGTCGTACTGTTTCGTATAGATATTATATGGCTTTCAACCAAGTGATTTGAACTTTGAGATAAGCAGTCCTAAGGCTCGAGTCGCCGACTTAGCGACATACTTGGCCGTTACACTATAGTCTAAAATTTCTGACAAAACAAGTCCGAGATATCGATATTCAGCAACACATTCAAGTTCATTGTTGTTACATGTGAATCTATAATTTGTTTTCACAACATTTTTATTTCGGAAATGCATTATTTTACTTTTGTTTGTATTGATAGTCATTTTATTGGAGGTACACCACGATCCTAAGATATCAAGGAGAATCTGTAGGTCACTCTCAGTCTCAGCAATGAGAACTAGGTCGTCAGCGTAAAGTAAGTGATTAATAATCATTTCTTCTATATGAACGCCTATTCCTGACTGGTTAAGGCGCAGGCTAAGTTCATTGAGAAAGAAATTAAACAATGAAGTTGACAATAAACATCCTTGTTTTAAACCGATATTTTGGCCAAACCAGTCGGTTCTATACGAGTTGACATTTACAGCACATTTCACATTTTCGTACAAAGATTGAATAGCACTGAGTAGTTTCCATTGAATCCCGTGTTTTTCTAGTTTTGACCACAGAATGCGCCTCGGGATCCGGTCATATGCCTTAAAATAGTCCGCGCAAGCTACGAAGGTTGATTGCTTATTCTTTTTACGACAGTCAATAATATCAGTCAATGTTGATAACTGGTCTATTGTGCTTCGTTTACGCCGAAAACCGTTTTGTTCGTCGGCGAAAGCGTTATAATCTTCGGCCCACTTCGTAAGTCTATTATTTATCACCGCACAATATGCTTTGTAAATCGATCCTGTTACTGCAATACCCCGGTAATTGATTGGGTCTCTTTTGTCAGACATAGGGGTTTTTGAAACCGGTGTAATTAAGCCCACATTCCAAGAGTTAGGGATCTTACCCGTCTCAAAGCAGACACAGAAGAGTCTATGCAGGAAATGTATACAAGGTTCCGACTGAATAACTTCAACTGGTATTTCATCATGCCCCGGGGCCCTGTTTTTATTAAGGGATCTCACAGCTATGTGTACATCATGCAAGCTAATGCCTTGATTCAGCTGTTCTGTATTATGGTGCTCGAACATGTTAACTGTGTCATTATTCTCCTCAAAATAAGTGTCCGTTTCACAATTAAGAAAGGTTTGGAAAGCATGTTTCCATTTAAATAATACTTTACCAATGTCATTTGTTAAGGAACCATCTTTTTGTACTGTTTCCATTGGAATGTGTTTAGTACGTTCCGAGCCTAAGCCTATTTTCCCAATCGATTTCCCAAACTCGCCAGATTTATTGTCCTCGCACGATTTTAATAAGCTTTCTTGTGATTCAAACAAGTATTGGCGTTTGCGTCGTTGTACACTTTTGTCAAAATGTTTACGTTTTTCAACGTATTGTGACTTAAGCGTTCTCTTAGCCTTTATATCCTTACATTTCAGCCATGCGCTTTCCCTTTGGCACATATTTTTCCATAAAACTGTCAAACTTTCGTTCCACCATTGCTTACGGTTACGTCTCTTTTTGTTACTAAGACCATCAGGAAGAGTTATAACCTTTGGTTTCAGATATTTATTCATTTCGCTTTTTATAATACCTGGAAATCGTTGCATGCATTGTCTATACATGTTTGTGTATGTTGATTTGATTCAAGCACATTTATTTTATCATTCAGCAAAGCAATAATGTCTGGCGTATTCATAAAAACGTTTGGTATATTTGTTTTTTTTTATACCTTGTTCTTTTGGTCTGTGTGTACGTATCATTATAGGGGTGTTTTACTGTCTCTGGGCAACTTGCACATTTCAATTCTATATTCCACGATATTACATAATGGTCTGGAATTGAGGTACTGTCCCTACCTTCAATATCAATGGCTTCCGTTACTAATTAAGAAGCTCTGATTACGTTAAAAGCGCTATATCTGTTTAGTTACTCGTACGGTACAAGGCAGAAGTCGATAACGGAGCAACCCCGTACAGATATACTGGTATAGTCATTTCCGGTAAAATTACGTCTATTCAATATACACATATTCGTACTTAGTAAGAAGACAATAAACGTATCACAATGCTGGCTTGTCTTGTAGTCGATTACTTCTCGTGTTATCAGATCGTCCATACCTCTTATAAAATCGTCATTGTCTCCTACTCGGATATTGAAATCTCCGACTATTGTGACAATGCCTTCTGATTGATACTGGTATAACTGTGACATTAGTGTATCTAAATATTCATTCACATTTATATGCCTAGATGAGTTTGCTGCTGGTTAGTAACATATGCATTTCACAAGGATTTCTGCTGTTTTCTTTTCGGTCAATTAAATCCGCAAAATTCCTTCTGTTTCGTAGTTAAGCTTTTCAATTAAGAATTGATCAAACAAAGCATTTCGTATTAAAACACCTACACCACCACTACCCTTCGGGGCGTTCACATGAATATTTTGTCTATTATTTCCAATCCACGTATATCCGGTTATATTTAATACATCATAATGCCGTAAATGAGTTTCCGCTAATCCGATTGTATCTAAGTTTAAATGCTTTAAGATATTTGATCTCACTTGATAACTATCTGATTCTTCATCTTTGTTAAAACCGTTACAATTCCAAAACCCGCATGAAACCTAGTTCCGGTAGCGGTTGTATCTTGAAAAATGCAGACTGCGGTAGTCACGTGATTCATTGTAGTCATAACCACGAAACTGTTTTCAAAGTCAATGTCACGTGAATTGTAGGAGCTATGACGGTGGTCTCGGTCGCCGCCGCTCTGTTCACGTCCGTGGTTGCGGTATCCGTTTTCCGATGTTCGGGCCGCATACGTGTCGCGGTGTCCACCGTTACGGTACTGTGGCGTAGCCGGTGTGTTGCCGTTTTGCGATGTTCGGGCCGCATACGTGTCGCGATGTCCACCGTTACGGTATTGTGACGTAGCCGGTGTGTTGCAGCGTCGATTATCCGTGGGTTGCCTGTCCCGGCGATACGTAACGTACTGCCAGTCCCCACCTGTGTTTGTTCGCTGGTCTGTCTGGTCACGTACAAGCAGCTTATTTCCTCGCACATAGACTTTGTCTTTTCCTATCACGTGTGCCAGAGTGCGAAGATTGGAAATAGAATTTCTCTCTTTTCGGGTCATGTCATTTTCGATGTATACACTACTATACGCTCTACTTAAGCGCAACTTCGACTTCGATTTCATAATTGTATCTTTATCGTCTCTGCTTCTGCATACGGCTATTATCACGCCGTTTTCCGTGCCGGACTTTGTTTCATTTCGATCAGCGCTTTCAATGCTGATATTTACTTTCAGCACATCATTGAGTAGGGAGTTTACTTTATCTTCAACGTTTTCGTTGGCACTTTCGGGGAAATTTCTAATAAGTATATTAAAGAACTGACAACAACATATGCAATATAGAGGAAGTCAAAGATTGCAATAGTAAATGTGGTCTCCGACCTTAACCATAATGAGTAATTTGAAACTCTGCATCCAAATTAAATTTCGTCCTATTTAGACTAAGACATTTCTTGCTTTTCAAGTATTTATCTGTCACTTCTACCGTCAGATTTGATATATTTTCATCTCAAAACCAAAATCCTTGAGCTTTTCACACTTGCAGTGTTGGCTGCAGAATTCACTGTATAATGTACAATGTTGTTCCGCTCATTATCCACTTCAGGTAATATACTATTTTTAATTAGTTTGTGTTTTGTTTGCGCAACGAGTCGTGTCCTTTGCACCGGATCACTTGCAGCTTATGAGTGCTTTCTATGAGCGTGTCTTGTTTTGTGATCATTTATATCAGAATAAGGATGGTTATGAGTTGATATTTATTAATTTTGGTTTTATTTTTTAGAACAAGCACTTGACAATACATTCATTGATAAACTAAAATAATAATAGAAAACATCCTACAAACCGTGTGATATAATGAATTCACTGTAGAACACGGAGACAAAAGCTATTACATGTATTAATAATGTTCACAAGAGAAAAAGAAAACTCATTAAGTTTCAGTAATACCGAAAATGAACTGTCTTTCGAGTATTGAGTTTATCATAGCTGACGAAAGGGCCATTCGCCACAGTTTGTAAGGCTCGCGTATAATGTAAATAAATGAAATTGCAACCAACATGGTTATCATTTAATCACATAATAGAATAAAATGGAATAAAACATTAAAAAAGGGGACTTTCTAAGTTTTGAAACCTTATGAGAACGGTTATCACTGCTACATATAAACAAGTGCAGTGCGTATCCGAACTTCTTAACAACAGAGATTTTTATTGTAAAGATAATTATTTCAGAGACGAACCTGTGTCTTTTAATGGCCTGTGTGAAGCACCTAGTACATTACACCTCTACGTCTCATTCGAAAAACAATCAATCACGGCACATTAAAACGAAAAGTACTGCCACTTATTGTATGTATTCCATTACATTTAAATAAAAGCAAGACTTTAATTTTAAATTATAGTATTCGCTCTTGTACGCACTCGTGTACGTGATATTGCAATTGCATTCGAACGACGGTTATTCACACAGAAGTGTGGATTTTGAATAATCAAAGAAACTTTACAAAATAAATAAACAACCTGTCCGTCGGTCGATTTTATCTGGTAATAAGTCAGTTTTCAGCGAGCAGTTCACCTTTAAATCATTTCAAACAACTTTACAAAACACGGGTTGGCCTTTCTGCACGATACATTTCTAGACAAAACGGTTTCCAACAGACTAATCGTATTTATTTATGATATGAGAACAACAGTGCGTTAAAGTCAACAAACTTATGACTATACATTGTCTGTGTTCTGTGTTCTCGACACTAATGTGCGATGTAAAACTTGATGTTAAAAACCGCCGTGTCTTGTTTATTTAACCATTTGGACTATGTTTTACTTTTTTAACAAACATTACACGTGATTGGCATCATTATATTTTACGCACAGGATGCTTATACGGAAAGTGAAATATCGTGATGTTTCATGCTTTTGTTTCGTAGCCCTCATCACAGGAGTGCTGCATGCACAGATAGTGGAGAACTAACTTGATTGAAACGTTCAGTTGCATGCAGGATCCAGTTCTAATAAAGTAGTTAAACGTGTTAACTTTTGTTGGACGTTCTGTAGGTGGTATGACATTAATTCATCTTGTGGATGCACCAACATACCTATTAGTTTTTTTATTATATTTGTGTTATACATTTTCAACACAAAATAATGCATATGGCCTTTTGTACTCAAATACAATACTCATTATGAAATTATGATATAATAGGTACATATGAAGAATTTAAAACTGTACAAACGTTGCAACATCATAATAACGTGTACGTGAACGAATTGGAAAGTCAGCGCACGAGCATAACATTTCCTCTAGCATAAAACAACATATGAAATACATGAATACAACGAGATACATAAGATCAAATTATAGACGATGTTCAGGAGCAAGTGAGAACAACCGTGAAGTTATACGACTTTGCCATGTTTAATTTACTTTAAAAGGATATGTTAAACGATAAACAGCCAATAACCATCAACTGAAGTGCTACACAAACAATCAAATTATTTGTTATTCTAATCGTTATATAGATCAACGTAGATGACCTTGTTTTGTTGCACTAAGCTACACACTCGTACGTAGGGAGCAATATTGCTAAGACGTAATGACGTCAGAGCTTTTCTGTTCTCGGTAATTACCCGAATATCAAACGAAAATATAACCTTCGTCGTATTGCAGTCCGACAGACTGGGTCATTAGCCTATATAATTGTTTACCTGCATCTGGTATTGGTTACCTTATCCTTAGTGTTTACCGTACACTGTTAGGCCAATATTAATTATAAACATGTTGCTTTTGTTTATTTATTGCAATATGACTGAGACACGCGCTTTGTTTTTCAGTAGATCTAATTAAATGATGTCATTACTGATAGCAGTAAGTGCAATTTATCCTATATTCTGTTTGTGTGCAGACATGGCGATAATTCCAACCAAAACACCCATTTTGTGAAGTCCTGTAACACAGCTACGAATTAAAGCATAGGAGCAACAATTGTATATAATGTTTACATGAAATATAAAACTATGATTTGTCTTAAATGTAATAACGAAATATAAACTATGGCTTTGTATGCAGAAACATTATTCAGCAATTGCAACGCATACTTATCATTCTCGACTTAATTATTGTTCAAACCGACAGGAGATGAAATATTAACAATTCATAACTGTTAATTGCAAAACAGATAAACGGATTGTCTTTCACGTAAGCGAGGTATTAATTGTTCTTTAAATGGATGATTAAAATTATACATGCCTTCATGTACCGAAATAACAATATTTATTATACACCTGTAGATAGTCTGAAATACTAGTGTATTTTGCTATAACATTTAGAGGGCCAGATCAGAAGTCAGTGTGAAATCTGTGTCCGTATTAAACGGCTCGAAAAAGCGGACGTCTGCATGACCTTATGAATGCATACATGGTAATGACGTCACAATGGCATGTACATATAATATTCAATACAATGTTATGTTTATGAGCGGATTTGTTTTAGTTGGAGACTAGTTATATGTTGTTTTTTTATCAAAAGACGGTATATAATAAATATAATATTCCATGGTTGTGGTGTTTCAATGGTTTGTATTGCACTCGTCGTCTGTGTGAAATAGTATCCCATCCACTTGCGGGCTCGTGAATTACAACGTCATACAATAAAACAATGCGATACAACCCATCTGAAAACCACAGTAATGTAGTATTCTGTATGTATTTTGGTCTCTGGATATACCGGGCTTAATGCACGAGCGTAAAGAATCGTCCCAAATAAGCCTGTGCTGTCTAATCAGGAACGGCACTCTCCGAATATACTTGATTTTTCAGTTAGAAGAGTCTTCCGTTAAACGAAAAATTCTGTAACACGGAAAGTCGGTATTCCCAGAGCGCGGCTCATATTTATGCTTCAGTATGTGAAGATCAGATTTTGTCCAGGTACACCAACCTTATTAACTTACCAGACTCACAAAATTTGGGACTAACTTAGAATAATTGCCGCAGTAAAAAGCAACTTTCACCTACATTCTGAGCAGACTTTATAGCGTATGTAACGTCTTGGACTATGCTTTTAGACCGTTAAATGGCAAATTATATTGCTGTAAACCACGATGAGCAAAAATATCGCTTCCGCAAAAGTGCACATTAAACTTTGGACGAAAACGACCCACAACTAGCTGTGTGTCTGTGAGGTAGCCATGATTCAGTCTAGGCTGTAAGTGTTATGCAGTAATGTTAATTACTGTTTACTCAGATATCTTATTACCCTCCCAGGTTCCCCGGTGGTGTTCCGTTTTGATTTATAACGAAGAAAACATGTACTGTATGGGAGAAGGTGCGTTCTAAATAACGGAGAAGGTACTGAATCGCTTTACTGTAATTGTACCGTAGTAACGCATACACAAATAACTCATTTACTATTTTCTGCGTTCTTTATTCAGTGTTAAATATATGTTCANTTTAGAAGACAACAAATTTCCCAGCATGCAAAGGGTTATACAAAGCTCGCATACCTGCGTATAAAGTCTTTCACCACCTCCAAACCAGCATTCTGGCAATTCAGTGCCTGTATATACTCCTGTACAAACTGCCGCATACGTGGAAACTTTCCAAAGTCCTAAAATTTAGAGCAATAAAACTTACTATCATCCAAGTCGACATTATTTTGAACTATTTTTCACTACAGGGAAATAAAACAAAATATCATGAGAAATGTAAAAATGACCTTGCCCAAGGTTTTGTGATATATATTATTAAACTTAAAGTTATGGCATATTCATAAGTTAAATTATCATATATTCAAATTTATGGCAAAAGGACCAATTCCAAAACCTCTATGTGACAGTTTATAAAGAAATGGCAAAAAATAAATAAATATTGAGAACACATCTGAAAATATTTATACATTTATTTTTCTTCAAAATGAGTTTTCAATCCATAGCCTTAAAATACATTTGAGCTTATAATTTTACACATTCTGGTAAAGTCAGAAAGGCATAATAAATGATTGATCCGGATGTCTGGTTGCTGATAATATAAAAGTTGGAATTGTTTAGTCTTAAAGAAAAGTTAGTATGTATACAAGTTGTTGCATTTAAATTGTTTAATTTTTTGTGTGTACCTGCAGAATTGTGTGAACAAGTCACTTTAAAGGAAGATAATTTTCTTATTTTGACAATAGAAAACTTCAACACATAATATATCCGAACAGAAATTGTAGAAAACAATTCTTTTACTGTAAATTCTGATCATAGGCCAACTAAGGAGCAACATTCCTATTTCAAAGGAATCACGTGGAGATAATGAAAGCTTAAACCATTATTGTTTACAATTGCATCTTTCATCTTTTGTTTACCGGAATGAAGCATATATGGATGTTTGAACCAATAAACAACTTGTCAGTTTCCAGGAATGACTAACCACCAATGACATATTACTATTATTGACAAGAAACAATGTCACAGTCGTGTAGTGGATACAACGTACGCCTAGCGACCGAGAGGTTACAGTTTCGATCACAACGGTGGGAGCGTTCTGTAAATCTTCCCTAAAGATACAAAGCATCGGTTCTTACAAGGAAATGGCATTTCTATAAGACTTAGGCTTTCGATGCATTCAAGGTAACAAAAATTGGTTTATACTTAACAATTTCAGAAATCAATTGTTATGAAATCTGCATTTTTTTCTCGTTCAAAATTTGAAAAATGGACAAAACGTGTCTGGTGCTATGAAACATGTTAAAATGTCTTTTCAGAAATTGTGACAATTAAGATTTAAATCCAGGCGAGGAATCTTGTAAAATGTACCCACTACCAAGGCATTTGTGTACAAAATATGCCATTCTAAAAGAGGTTTTTGTTCAAAACTGAGATAAGCATGTCCCAAATAACACCTTACTATGTTAGGCTTGAGATGATTATCAAACACATTTTTCTTCTATCAGAGAAATTGTGTATATAAAATATGACATTTAAAAAGAGGGTTTGGATCAAATTTGGAATAAACACATCCTTAATGGCACCTGACTATGTAATGCTAGAGATTATGATCAAACAAATTTAATGATCAGGAAATGTGTAAATAGACTATGACTGTTCAAAACAGGCTTTTAGATATAAAAAAAATATGCAATGCATGAACCTAGTGATACCAATTGCACCAGTAAAGGCCATCTAAAGAACATGATTGGGATTATGATCAAACAAATTTAATGATAAGGAAATGTGTAGACAAACCAGGGTTTTAGATAAAAATGTCCTATAAACACGACCCAAGTGATAAGAATTGCACCAGTAAAGGTCATCTAATGAAAATACTGGAAATAATGATAAGGGGCTACACCCTACCATGTTGTATGCTTGAGTATCCTTTGAACAACTGGTGTAAAGAGCTCGATCACGATACTGGAGCGCGGGCTGTTTTTGCAGTGCTGAAAACAACAAAACATATATGAGCAATGAATCAGTAATATACTGGAGTGCGGGCTGTTTTTACAGTGCTGAAAACAACAAAACATCATGAGCTTTGCTCTTGGAAAACGTAAAGTGTTATCCCAGATTAATCAGTGCAGTACGCACAGGCTTATCAGGGACGACACTTTCTGCTTTTATGGTATTTTTTGTTTAAAAGTAGTCTCTTCTTAGTGAAATTCAAGTTTAGGCAGAAAGTGTTGTCCCTGATAAGCATGTGCTGACTGCACAAGCTAATCTGGGAGGACAATTAAAGCACATGCATTAAGCACATTTTCCCAGAGCAAGACATATTCATGTGCAATGAATGCATACGTACCAGTTTCCAGACTACATACATGCCATGATTCGAGTATGGTTAAATATGAATCTGTAATGTTGTAACTCTACTAAAATATGTTAATGGTGAAGCACAATAATTGGTCATAAAATGGGAGTTATTGTGTGATGGATATAATTTTGAGTAATTTTGATCAAAGGTCAGCAGCTATTTTTGATTCTATAATAAATTCAAAAATAAAAAATATGTTGCAATGACGTGTTCACCATTTCTAAATTCATTTTTTATATCCCAATGGAAATTAATTATGAATTATGTTGTTAAGTATCAAAGGTCAGTGGCCGTTCTTGATTCCAGACATAACAATAAAACATAAAAAATATGTTGTAATTAAGAGGTCAGTATTTTTTAATTCATTATTAATTCATTATCAGTTTAATAATATATATTTTATAATTCATTATTATATCCCTATGGAAATAAACTTATAACATTATTTTATCCCTATGGAAATTAACTAAAAATATTATTACATCCCTATGGAAATGAACTTATAAACAGTACAAAAACGATACTTTGTTCATTAAATTCTCATTTTAGTTTAATGTCACATACAAAGACAGGAAATATCAGATAACAGCGATTTTCCAATAAACATTTTACCAATAACCATTATACTTAATCAGATCTTATTATTAAAACTGCTACCACTTTGATTCCAGACATTTCTACACGAAATATACCCATAAATATGTGCTTTTGAAGGCAGTATCTGATGAAACATTAAAGAGCAAAATTATTTTATATTTATTTCCAAACTTAAAAAATAAATAATGAGACTTATCAGGAAGCAACAAAGCACGATTTCGAAAAACTGTACATAAAGGCCAACCTATTACTCACAATCTTGTTACCAACAAAATAACCAGACTTAATTTTTGGAACACAGCAGACAAAACAAGACCCATGCCGGCTAACATTGTCACGTTTCTTTCCAAGGAATTTCATGAGTAAGTATATTAGTGTCATTGATCCACAACATGTGTTCCCACAAGGCCATACCCATGTTAATGAATTCATTATCAGGTTGCAATCTGGACAACCCAATATGAAAAGCACGTTGTATTAAGCACGTTTTCAAATTCATTATTGTTAAACCTGATAATAAAATGTGATGCAAAATTTACATGTTATTTTTTTGTTTCGCTTGTTGTATTTATGTGTGGCATATTCAAGTTGTTCAATCACATGTCTAGCGTCGGTTGAACAACTAGCACGTAAACTGTTTTTTAAAGCTTGTTTACAAGCAGCAATTATTTTCTTCTTTATAAATAAGCGGTAAACGGCACCTTCTCAATCAAGAAAAAAAACAAGAAATGTGTCCACAGGACACGGATGCCCCCAACTGTAACTTTGTCACTACATAAAAGTATAACTGTGTAAATGTTTTTGAGAAATACAGCGCCTTCATTTTATTAAACTATTAGTTTGCTGCATAACAGGTGTTCAATATTTAAATTTTGTTGTTTGTAACATATGTCATCTGCTGCAGTTTGTAGATTATTTTTTCGCTGTTAACAATAACTATCGTGTTTTCTATATATCACCCTCTTTATTTTTTTCATATTTTTTACATTTTCAGAATTAACATACTGCTTTGGAGTAGACAAAAAGAGATAGAGAAGAAACAATAGGAGCACTGCTTACTTGATAATCAAAGTAGTCAGAAAAGTGTATGTTTCTCTGGTGCAGAAAACTTTTAAGTTCGCACAATATTTGTCAATATCTGCTGAATACCGCTTAAGGCAGTGCTTGGGGCGAAAGTAGCGTTGTACTTCCATGGCTGCTCCTGAATATCCTCAATGAAACCGGTCTTCAACTTTCACAATCTGAATTATTATACTTGTTTTCAATCTGAATTATTTATTTACAGTAAATATATGTACTTCACATGTGTATATTGGCAACACATGATGTTACCCAATCATGATCACTGTAATAACAGGGCACTACTTTGGTATGGATATCTAGGAAATGTCTACTGTTAAGGTGATCCAAGCATGAACCAGACATGTGGGTTGGGCCAGATACATGCTGCTTGAATCCAATCTCTTGCATCATGCTAAGATGGTCCTTAATGTTGAAGTCGCCTGTGCAGATTGATGGGTAATCTTCATGATTCTTTGTTCAAACTTGGCCAAGAGATTGTCAAGATAAAACTTGTGACCAAGTTTGGTGAAAATTGGATGAAAAGAACTTGCATTAGAGAGGCGGTCATCATGCTTAATGTTTAAAACGCACTAAGTGAACCTGTGACATAGTTTTTGACCCGGCATGACCCATGGGCATGACCCACATTTAAAATTAGATAGCATTTAGACAAAACTTCAAACCAAATTTGGTGAAGATCGGATGAAAACTACTTCAATTAGAGAGCGGAAACCATGCTAAATCCTTAAAATGCACTAAGTGACCCCCTGACTTTGNAAACTGAACATTTCCACAAAATAAAAAAACAGTTGAATAATTTAATGGGTATGTACAAAGCACTTCAAAAGACCCACGATTCCCTATTTGAAGATTACAGGACAAAAATTTATCTATTTTAAGATTTCACGGCTGAGTTTTCTTAATTTCAGCATTAAATGTCTAGACTTTATTTCATATTCAATGCCCACACAAGTTCTGTGGCCAGGCTGGTAATCGACCCGACCAATCCTCACAAATCTTCGGATTAGTAATCCAGCACTCTACCAACTGAGTTTAAACAAGCAAAACAAAATGGAAATAATATTTGTTCAATTAGAGGTTTAAGGGCTTTACAGACTTTTGTGTGTGTATGTTGATAAGACTTTTTGGTCTCAAGGCAGGCATTTAATGCTCTTTGCATGAATAATCAATATTAACCCTTTGCATGCAGGGATATTTGTCGTCTGCTAAAATGTCGTCTGCTGAATTTCTAAATTAGCATTTTCTTCCTTTTTTATTCAAAAAATACTATCAAAATAGCAAACAGTTTGGATCCTGATGAGACGCCACGTTTTGTGGCGTTTCATCTGGATCCAAACTGTTTGCAAAGGCCTTCAAAATTCGCTTCCAGCGCTTAAAGGGTTAAAATAAGATTTTGAGAATGCAATAGACATTCAGCAGAAACAGCATTCACTTCAAACATTATATGAACCAATTTGATAATAGGGCTTTGCATCTGCACATTTTATATCAGATACTATCTTAATTTATATAGAAGTTGTCATCATTTAAATATCAATTGTTCATATGGGATTCAGCACAGCCAGTAATTGTGTTGCTGCAACTGAACAGGGAAGTTAACATTTTCCAGTTCAGACTAACAAAATGCTGTTTCATTTATTCAATCAAACAGAATAATACAAATGCCCAAAGAACGAAAATGTTGCATACAGCAATTGCATGACATGTAAGCTTTTTTTTATGCCCCATTTGGAAAAATAGCACTTGCGTGCCAATTCAAAAACCCTGATATTGGGAAAATTCGCTTCGTGATATCTAAAGATTGGGAAGTATGGGTCTCTATAATTGCTTGGAACTTAAGTGCACAAACCCATTAAAATATTCATTTACATGCTTTTTTGCTGACTTGTTGAATTTCAGTGCTCATTTTATTTGTTCAATTGCAGATAATGCTCTTTTGAAACAGAACTCAGATGCAACTTTATACTTCCTTTTGCAAATTTTTCTAATAGAATCAGCTCCAGTAATGACACAGAACCATCATTCACTTACAAAGAAAGCGCTCATTTATCTGATAACTTCTAATCCCTGGGAAATTTCACGATTACTTATTAAACGTCTTCAATATTCAAAGATACTAAAACCCATTAATAATATAGCAATGGCATTAAGATGGGAAGATACATCACGACTCAGATCATGCGCAATGCATTAGGACCAGTTTCCAGACTAACCCTTTGCATGCTGGGTAATTTGTTGTCTGCTAAAATGTCGTCTGCTGAATTTCTAAAATTAGCATTTTCTTTGATTTTTTTCAAAGAATACTATCAGAATAGCAAATAGTTTGGATCCTGATGAGACGCCACGTTCTGTGGCGTCTCATCTGGATCCAAACTGTTTGCAAAAACCTTCAAAATCCGGTTCCAGCACTCAAAGGGCTAAATTCATGCCATTATTCGAGTAAATATCAATCTGTAATCCTGTAACTTTACCAAAATATGTTAATGGGGTAGCACAATAATTTGCCAATAATTGGGAGTTTGTGTGATGGAGATAATTATGAATAATATTGATCAAAGGTCAGCAGCTATTCTTGATTCTAGAAATAATTCAAACATACAAAAAATATGCTGTAATGACGTGTTCACCATTTTTAAATTCATTATTATATCCCTATGGAAATTAATTATGAATTATGTTGTTCAGTATCAAAGGTCACTGGCTGTTCAAAACAAGACCCATGCCGGCGAACATTGTCACGTTTCTTTCCAAGAAATTGCAGCAGTAAGTATATAAGTGTCATTGATCCACTACTTGTGTTTCCTCACAAGGCCATACCCATGTTAATGAATTCATTTTCAGGTTGCAATCTGGACAACAATCAATAACACAATATGAAAAGCACGTTGTATTAAGCACGTTTTCAAATTCATTATTGCTAAACCTGATAATAAAATGTGATGCAAAATTGATGTTTTTTGTTTTTTTGTTGTTGTTTTTTTTGCTGTTGTCGTAGTTTTTTCGCAATATTCCAGTCTTTCATTCACATGTTTAAGGTCAATTAAACAACAAGCACTTTTCATGATTTTTTTTTTTAGATAATTAAGCTGGTTATCAAGCAGTGATTATTTTCCTTCCTTTCAATTTCGAGAAAACAGCACTTTAAAAATCCAGAAAAACAAGCAAATTCGTTGAATTGATATCCCCCGCCAAACTAGAGCTTTGTCACAGCCATTTATCAAGGTTTAATAAAACAACCATTTTGATCAATTGAACAATTTTATTGTAATTTTCTATTTTGCTGGCAAATTTTATTTTTTAATAAAAGGAATGTGTTTATGTACATAAAATGAGTCACAATAGCAACAACTACACACAAAACAATTAAACAAGATCACCAGCCTCATTAATTCATATCGTTATCAAAGTAAGGTTTTAAGAATACTAAAACAGTTGATGAAAGCCAGTCTGAGGCAGTGTCAAACCAGTCCACAAAAGTGTGTCAGTCAGGCTCTCATTTTATGGAACTCCTATAAAGAGTGTCAGTCCCAAATGAGCATTGAAACCGTACATTTTCACAAACTGCACAACAGTTGAATATTTTAATGGGAATGTGCAATTCAGTACCAAGCAATTAAAAGGAACCCAAATTCCGTATTTGAAGATAACAGGACACACATTTCCCAATTTTAAGACTTGACAGTGTAAATATTCCTAATTTTAGGATTTATTAAGTGTGAGTTTTCCAAATATCAGGATTTAATGCCCTTGTTTTTCCCAATTGGACCGGAACCAGTACCTTTCCAAATGGGGCAAAAGAAATTGCTCACCAGTACTAAGGACAAATACTTATGAAGGTAACTGACAACTGCCCTTCTAGATGCTGAGGTACCGGAGCTATGGTTAGAATTTATTTCATTATCAATGCCCACACAAGTTATGTGGCCTGGCTTGAAATCAACCCCTACCATCCCCACACATCTTCGGAATAGTAATCCAGCACTCTACCAACTGAGCTAACAAGCCCAACAAAATGGACATAATATTTGTCCATTGAGAGGCAAAAGGGCTTAACAGACTTTCGTGCGTGTATGTTGATATGAGCTTTTGGGGTCTCAATGCACACATTTAATGCTCTTTGCATGAGTAATCAATATTAAAATAAGATTTTGAGAATGCAATAGACATTCAGCAGAAACGGCATACACTTCAACCATTATATGAACCAATGCAATAAAAGGACTTTGTATCTGCACATTTTATATCAGATCATTACTTAATTATTTAGAAGTTGTCATTATTAAGCAAGAGCTGTGTTTGTCAGAAACA
>VMBQ01002934.1:29803-121188 GCA_007657795.1 Dreissena rostriformis | reverse complement strand
AAAAAAAAAAAAAAAACACACACTTTTACATTTAGATTTTAGTTCATATCTAGACAATTTAATTTCATTAATTAAATCCAATATATTAACAAGTATTACCACTAAAATAAAGGGAAGTGTTATTTTATACAGAAACTCATACCTTCATCAATAACTGAATAAGTAGCAATGATCATTCTTAGTTCTAATATACGAACATTTAATCCTCTAGTTTGTGAACTTGTCCAGACATATCTGTTTACATTCAATTTCAAATAATTACTGACTTTTAAATAAATATGGAATATGTTGATTAGAGCTTTAAATAACGCTAATAGTTTGGTAACGGAAGGAAATGGGATTAAAATATGCATATCTGTGAATTAGGGACCTAGCCAAATTTGGCAATATGTTTCTTTTGTTCTTATTTGTAAACAACAACAAATCCCCCACCCACTATAAACGCGTATATGCATAAGAATAAACGGATATTAGTATCAATTACTGCACCCTTCACTTATAAATAACATATTAAAATGTGATTTTAAGTAATTCAATCAAAAAAGTATTAAAAAACGTATAATTTACTAACTTATCCGAAAGGATTTGGACGGTAACCGTTTTTTTCAAAATGGCGTAAAATATTGGCTGATGGGATTTTTTTATTTGTTTTTTAAATAACCATATATTATGCAAATACTTGGATATCAATATCATTATATTTGATAATTAACATGAATTTGGTGTTTTTATACATATTTGTATTATTTAATTATTGAAAAATATATACATCATAAGGTTACATTGCACCAACTATTTGCGAAACACCAATCTCTATTTTTGATAACCTGCCACTGACACTGCGTGATGTGGTTAGCGATAGACAAAAAAATAATCTCCAACAACAACCTGCGATAGGCACATTTTAACGATCTCTTCTTCTTCTTCAAATATTGTACAAGATCCCTCTCTGGGACATTGCCGTACAAGAAAAACAGTACAAAAGTCATGGTGTGGCGCAATTAAAAGATTTTTTTTTTCAACTTTATACAAAGTTATTGGTGGACTATTTTGGTACCATACCTTCCTAGAATGTTTCAAGGTGGTTCGGCAGCTGATTCCACAGTCTTGTAGTTGACGATAAGAAGGAGTGTCTGATGTAGTCTGTTCAGCGTCTGAATGCCAACTCAAGATCGTATATATAGTGGTTTACATTTTATTTCTGCCTATTTTTACAACGGAGGTATTGTAGAAAGTTCGCGCATCATACATACATTATCATTCTACCCAATGGTGGCTATCTCTTCAAAACCGTATTAAGTTAAAGAATCAAAACCATTAAAATTACAAAACAAAAACTTTAATAACAATAGGTCGCCGAAGAAAAAAAATATTAATCAATTTACCAATAGTTAAAGTGTGTGGTCATACATATCAATTACAATATTATAAAGAAAACAGCAACATCGGAAATATATAAATGCGTGCACATTTATATAATAGTATATATCTAATATCTACTGAATATTTCGACAAACATGCCTATTTGGTTTACAGGATCTAACAAATAAAATCATCAAAAACACAACAACCACACAACATACGTATAAAATCCTTCTTGTATTTTATCCAAGCGCCAATAATAAAGACATGCGTCATCATCCCATACTGGAATATGAATCAACAAAGTTTAAATAATGCAAAAAAATAAATAAATATATGATACATTATTGAATTTGTCCGTACTTATGCAAGGGAGCCACTTTTTATTTAGCATGCAGAAAGCTGGAAAACTGTACATAAACAAGCAATGCTATCGATCTTAATGACATCACTTGATTGTGCTTTGCATCGTATGATTTGTACTTAAAGGGACTGTCCACTAGATTTTGGCATGTATTGAAGCATGTCATTAAATGCTCTATATTGATAAATTCAAACATTTGACCTAAAAATCTGCAGTTAAAAAAACAAGAATACAATTGAAAAAAGGGAAAAAAAAGTAAACCTCATCAGGGCTCGAACCAGTGACCATCGAGGTCCTGGAGTAAAAACCAATTAGACCGCTCGGCCATCCTGACAAGTATGTACGATAGCCGTATTTTATACCATATATAAGCAATCCTCGTAGTTTTACAAAATATAGCGACAATAACAGAACTTTCCAAATTATTCAATCGTTTCGCGTCGAACGACGCTTTATGATTTTGAGGTTTTCAAATCGTCAAAAGATGCATATAATGGATATTTAAGAGCATTGTAAATGGTCAGTATTACTATTTCCTCAAAAATATCATAACAAACGCGAAAATTTGCGAATATGAAACAACTTTTTTTTATTTTGTCAATTTAACAATCTGTTGGACGGCCCCTTTAATATGAACTATTATCGAATGTATTTAACTATTAAAATTTACCTTCGTTTAAGAAGTATGAAATGAACAATAACAGGATTTAATAAGTTTTCCAGTTTTTATACAAAGTCATTTACCACCAATCAAACGTTAGCTTCAATGAAATATTTCACAGCAATAGATTAAAGCAAATTGTAACCATACAGGTATGCATATTACAAAGTGTATAACACATATTGCAAGATAACCGGACAGACGAGGTTTCCTACGGTTACTCCGGCGTCCCCCACAACACAAGACCACAATAAGTTGAAAATATTTAGGTAACAAACAGAAATAGCTGGAAATTGCATCAAGAATTCCTAATTCGTCCCGACGTTCGTGAGTCTAGTAAGTTAATCAGCTATGAGTGCTGAGGCACATTCCGGGTCCACACATAATGCAGCCTCAGGCACAGAAGGACCTGACAAACTTCGAAATATACACACTTCCGCGATGGATTTTGCGTAGGTACGACGGGATCCTGCCACACCGGGCAACGTTTTCGTCCACCGCATTCACGTACCATAGAAAAATTGTCATTCTGCGTTAATATCTAACATTAAACAAGGCTTGCTTATTAATTTATTTTCATTTACAATAATGTCTTGTATAATGATGAAACTTGAGAAGGGCCAATAACTGAGGGGGAAGGGGCAAATTAGCTGCATGGCATATGTCCATATGAGCATACTCCCGGAGGGGGTAGAAGTCCTCCTGATTAAACTTTGAAGGGATGGCAGATGTCCGAAAGGGCATTTGTCCGACATTATTATTATTAATATTTGTATAACTCATGTATGGATCGGCTTTGGGCGATTATACGACGAACTGATTTACTAGTAAATGTATTTAACACACGCATTTAAATTTTCCCGAACAAATTTCATTCCCGCACTGCATTCGTATTTCTTTAACATAAACTGGTCTTACATTGCTGCGCCAGCGCATCGCGTTTTGCTTCTTCCGGCCCCGTCTAAAAATCCGCAAATGCAATTATTGTAACAAGCGTCACCAATGGCACGTTTTTTTTTATATATATAATAGTAAGACAACAACGTCTAGCTAAAGTTGTGTATAAGGGTATACTTAGGTACAGTGTCGAATAACATGCACCAAAACCTCCTGCTAATGTTGTCCATAAAGGTAAAATTAGACACAGTGTGGAAGAACATGTGAAACGGATTATGTCTGGGTAGACTACTAGAAGAAAGAAGTCCTCCTCATGCCGATGTTGTGTTTAAAGGTATAATTAGGCGCAAGGTATGAGGACAGGCAACGTATCCTCCTGCTAATGTTGTGTATTTGTGTATAATCAGGCGCAGTGTGAAAGGATATGCAACTCAACCTCACGATGATTTTGTGATTTTGGGATAAAGAAGTGCACTGTCGAAAGATATGCAAATCACCCCCTTGTTTATTTTATGTAAAAGGGTATTATTATAGACGCAGTGTGGGATGACACCAACCTCCTGTTGGTGTTGGAAATAAGGGTTTTAAATAGGAATAGCGTGGAGGACATGCACGTCTACCTCATGTTAATGTTGGAAATCAGGGTATAACTAGGAACAGCGCTGATGACATGCAACTCAACCTCCTGTAGATGCTGTGCATAAGAGTGTTATAAGGCACAGTGTGGAAGAACATGCCAATCCACCTCCTGCTGATGGAGGGATATGGATATTCGGCGCAGTATTGGAAGACAAACAACTCAACATCCTGCTTATTGTTGGGATAATTGCAAGAAGCCTTGTTTGGAAGGACATGCTGTTCAAGTTTCCATGAGACATGATCAGTGAATAAAAACAAATAATGAAAAAATAAACCGTTTTTATTTAACACACAATTTTATTTGTTTTAAACAATCCTAGTGGAATAAAATCTTTTCTATGATAATTCTTTAATTACAGCTCCTGAACATTCAATGCACATTCATAAAGAACTTCGCACTTTCTTTAAGTTGTATACAATAACCGGAACTCTGTGAAAGAGGAACCCATGTTACAAGGGTACAGACGTAAGAGGAGCTGCAACAGGGAAGCCACCCTCAACGTTCACCGCTATTTTCAAATGATTAAATTGAAGGTTTTTAAAGACCTATTTTTTGATTAATTTACTTGACGTGTTAAATATCTTGGTTTCGTGTAGGACCCGGAAAGCTTGTGATTATTTATAGTACAATTGATGAACTCTTTGCTTATAAATGCCCATGATGTGACCTGCAAACAAAGAATTGATCATATTATCTAAGTTTTAAAAATTGGCATTACTTTGCATTAAATTCTCTCAAAATTTATTAAATTTGGTTGTTTATTTCTGGTCAGACTACTAGAAGAAAACACATGACAAAAATAAATATGACGGGCTTATTTATATATGGTCACAATAGTATATGCACGCAGAGGTTTAACCGGATTTCGAAACTTCCACAATGCCAATAATTTGCATTTCTAGCACACACCAATAAATCATTTTATATGTCTATACAATCATGCTTTAAATAATGTTGTACATACTATTTTAAGATAAACAAACACGTGTATATAAGTCCCTTTACTTTGTTAACATCTCAGAACCAAGAAAGTAAAGATGTTAATTTTCTCTGGGATTTTTTTTAAAAATAAAACAGAAGAACTTCTAGATAAACATGTACCAAGCAAAATGAGAACACAAAGATTCAGCCAACCATGGATTAATAGAACCATCAACAGATTATCGGCAAAGAAGCAAAAATATTATAATCAAGCTAAGCAAAGTAAAAATCCTATAGACTCGGAAAAGTTCAAACAATGCAAGAACGAGTGCCAACAAGAATGCAGGAAAGCTCATAACCAATACATTAGTGACATGATAAATGAGGATAATAAGAACAATCCAAAGAAATTCTACAGCTACATAAAATCTAAACGTTGTGACTCCAATGGTGTATCACCACTTAACTCAAATGGCACACTCCATAGTGACAGTAACATGAAAGCCGAAATTCTTAACAATCAGTTTACCTCAGTATTCACAACAGAAGACCTATCAAACACTCCAGAACTTGAAGATGAAATTGAGGAAGTACCACATATTATTGTCAATAAGAAAGGCATTCTAAAACTCCTAAAAGGCATAAATATCCATAAAGCTACCGGACCAGACAATATTTCAGGGATACTGCTAAAAAGTGTATGTGAAGAAGCAGTAGATGCCCTTGTCTTAATATTCCAAACATCTATAGACTGCGGTAAAATCCCGGAAGCATGGAAAGAGGCATTCATAACGCCACTGTTCAAGAAGGGGGACAGGAGCCAACCGTCTAATAACAGAACTGTATCATTGACCTCCATATGCTGCAAACTTCTTGAGCATGTGATCCGTAGTAATGTCATTTCCCACTTGGACAACCATGATGTCCTAAGTGATGCACAACATGGCTTTCGCAAAGGCAGATCCTGTGAGTCACAACTTATTCGCACAGTTCAAGATCTCCAAAACAGTCTAGATGAGGAACAACAAGTAGACGCCATACTCATAGATTTTAGTAAGGCGTTCGACGAGGTGCCCCACCAACGTCTCCTCACCAAGCTGAAGAGTTACGGCGTGCGAGGCAATCTTCTGCATTGGTTGCCGACTTCCTGACTGGACGCACACAGTCAGTTGTCCTTGAAGGCAAGCACTCCACTAAAACGCCAGTAACCTCTGGTGTCCCCCAAGGCACAGTATTGGGGCCATTGCTATTCCTCGTTTACATAAACGACTTGCCCAAATGTTTCAAATCCAAACCAGGACTCTTCGCAGATGACTGTATGCTCTACAATGTAATTAAAACACCCGAAGACGCAAAACAACTACAGAGTGACCTCAACAATCTACAAGAATGGGAAAACAAGTGGCAAATACAATTTAAGACAAGTGCGAGGTCTTACGGATAACAAATAAAACCAAACCGATAATAACTGGTTATAAGATTCATGGAAAAGTATTAGCAACAGTTAAAAACGCAAAATATCTAGGTTGCAACATCTCCTGTGACTTATCATGGAACACTTATATAAACATAACTACTACAAAGGCAAATAACACACTTGGCTTTTTACGAATAAACACATACAGTTGTTCCCAAAATGTGAAAGAAAAGTGCTATAAATCTCTTATTCGGCCTCAAGTTGAATATGCTGCTACTGTTTGGGACCCTCATAAACCACCAAACACCAGGTGGAATGTTGGTAACATAGACAAAATAGAGCAAGTTCAACGAAGAGCAGCAAGATATGTAACAGGGGACTCTCGGCGTACAAGTAGCGTCACATCTATGCTACAACAACTATCCTTGGACAGTCTAAAACAGCGCCGTGAACATGCAAAAGCTACTATGATGTACAGGATAGTACACCATCTTATAGCCATTCCAATTTATCCCCATCTAGTTAGTCCGACCATAACATACACCAGAGGTCATTGCTGGAAATACATGGTACCACCATCTCGACTAAAACTACACATGTGCTCATTCTTCCCAAGCACTATCAGAATATTGAACTCATTAAGATCTACAGTTGTTGCAGCCACTACAATCGAGGACTTTAAGTCCAGGCTGCAGTCGGTCGTCTAGATAATCGGCCGTTCTCATCGTTTTAACGCTCACTGTAAAAGTTCAAGTATGATACACCGATTTTAACGCACGGTTCTGTTCTCAACGACACATGAACATAGTTCACCAACTTCGACATTTCTCGTATTCGAGGCTTGAAGTTTATTGGAAGAAGAAGAACGTAGGAATATTTCAAATCCAATTAGTAAGATAAATATAATATCTCCCTGCAGGGTGGTCGTTCCATGCTCTCACATACATGATTGTAGTGTAACCGTTCAATAGAATGAATCGTGTCGGTAGATTTTCTTTGTGGTAGTATGGTTTGCTTAACAACGGATCAATAATTAGTGATGTAAACAAAAAAAGGAAAATGGCGACAAAGTTTGAGAAAGAACCCCCGAATTTTGTTCACCAAAATGCAATTCTTTGTGAAACTATTCACAAGGAACAAAGGACTTCAAAATTGTATACGAATTACAGCGTGAACCCTTTTAAAAAGAGTGAGTAGAACATGATTCTTGCAGTGTGATTTTGATACCAGTTTCAATCATAATGATTATTCAATTTATTGGTGGAATTAAATGGTCAGTCAGTATTTTAGGTTTAACCCTTAACATTTTATTTGAGGGTTCAAATTGTTTAAATGCATGTATTAATGACTTAATTTTCGGACACCCAGATTTCCATGTGACTCTAACAATTGCATTGATGTATGTGCTATTTAAGTTGTTATTAATGTGCTCTAATATGCTTTTAAACATACTGGTTACTCTTCCATGTATAGACAATCCCAGAATCGATAATATGGGCGCCGCCATATTGGCTATTACGTAACCCGCGATTGAAAACGGTACTGAAGAATTTGACAGATTACAACGTTATCATAGTGTACACCCGCTTTATTCCAATAAACAGTACTTTATGACTTCGCACATTAGGATTGAAAACAAGTGAAACATGAAACCAAGTGTCGATATGTATCACATCGTAAATCAATATAATTTAAATAAAAAATANTTGCCCGTGACACCACATGTCTGCACATGTGTAGATACCGAAATTAAGATAAGATATCACGCGTCACCTTTAAATAACATGTTAAATGACAATCAAGACCTTATTCATGCCAGGGACCTACACAAATAGGTCCATGTCCATGCTGTGTTTTATTACTCTTAAACGAATGCAGATGAACCTTATTTCTACTAATTACGTAATTTATATTTAAAAAAAAAACACGAACTATTATGTGGTTGTCAGATCGATAACAGAAACTCTTTAAATCCTCAAATATATTTGATAAACCCGTTTCGCTTCCTTGTTTTGCGTAGGGACCTATACACACATATATAGGTCCATGTTTATTTCTTCAGTACCGTTTTGGAGGCGCGCGAGAGTATTCAGGGGCGGGTAATCCGGGAGGTATCGATTTCTGGGATTGTCTATATATTGTATGTGTGTTTCTTGTGTGTTTTAAACATGTATATATGTGTATATATGTACTATGTAGTTGTTATTCATGTGCTTGTATATGCTTTTAAACATGAATTGTGTGCTAAACTTGTTTTAATATCTTAAATTTTATTATATAGGTCTGCTATGCTTTGTTTGTACAACTTAAAAGTGTATAACATATGTTTTAATTTTGAACTATGCAAGAAAACTCCAATATATTTTTAAGGTATCTTTCCCTAAGTCTTATTTGTGTGTTCGTAACTTGCAAAATATTATGCTTTTAATGAATTTTTTTACTTAATTTGTGTTTTATGTGCTTTAACTATGTCTTTGTACTATAAATGCTTATATAATATGCTTAATCTTTCTTTCTTTCAGCTCAATATACACTTGTCATATATATACAATTGTTTTGTCGGGAAATAGCTCATGAGCTAATGTTTATTGTTATTCACATCCGACGTTAAATAAAGATTCTTGTATCTTGATCAGAATTCTGCGTATTTGAGTTAAATCAGATGCGGCTTAAGTTTCTGAACTTTGGTGCCACAGGTGGGGTGGGTGTTGGATGATGTGTCCATGTAGTACACAGTTTTCCTGCATGTTTTCTTCTAAAAGAGATTTTTAAGAAACATATTTTCACTATTTTATTTTATTTGAAGGTGAGACATATTCTTAAATGGAATAAAGATTAAAGTCACACTGTTCAAGAAGCATTCAAGTAAAACCAAACATGTAGTATTTAATAATGCAGTGTCATTTCAAAACAATATAAACCATTTATCAATCAATCAGCACTTCTGTCACGCTAAGCAAAGATACTTAAAGTTAAAACTTCCCAATGGCTCTCTGACAGTTCCCACACATCAATGCATATGAATCAGCCATCGAGCATTTTATCTATTAAACTTAATTATTATACATTTAAATAAGCACAAATTGTTATGATCCATGTTTCAGCAAGACCATTCAAGAAATAAGAAAATGTAGTCACGCATTTTTCTTTGCAAAAAAATGTTTATTGGACAAACCATGTTATGTATTGTAAGTTTCTTAAAAGTTTCAGACCATGGGAAAATCATCTTTAAGTTAAATTGATTATTGAAAACTTTGTATGTGCCCCTACTGCCCCACAAAATATTGGAGTGGCCCCTGCTCCTAGGCCCCTGTTATCTGGTGGCACATAGCTTGTTGAAATCAATGCTTCATACACCTTTCATTTTGTTGAAGGAGGAAACACTTTGTATTATGTGTGTCTTTGTGGATACTTATGAATATGTATTTATCTGATTTTTTTTACATTTTAGTCCATGTTATCACCGGTAAACCTAACTCATCCCATGACACCGAAGAGGGAGAGGAAGATGGTAGGTTGTATTATAGTAAATATGGTACCAATTGGATAGTTAAACCGATATGGGTTTGAAAAAAAAAACTCCACAACTGGAATTTTTTAATTCTATCAATTCCTTCTTATTTAACCCATGTATTAAAAAAGGTTAATTAAGTAAATATGGTACCAATCAGACAGTTTAACAGATTTGGGTTGAGAAAAAATCTCTCCTACCCGAAATTTTAGAAACTATCAAATCTTTCTAATTTAATCCATATTTTAAACAAATAAATTTATCAAACATTTCTTTAATCAAACAATTGCATTTCAGAGCACTTTAAGAAAGTGATCTCCAGAGCTCATCTAGAGCCCGTGAAAAAGTACACATACCCACAGACGGAAGCCCAAGAGGTTGGCTGGATAACAAGACCACTGGTAGGTTGCTTTGTTGTAGACACTCAGTTTGTAAAATGCTTCATTTAAAGTTTCACAAAAAGTGAGACTTTCAGACTCTACATTTAATCTTATTTCTGGAATGTGTTTTATGTTTGTATATATCCTATTTCATAAACAGATTATGATAAATTGTTTCATAATATTGTTTACAACATTTATCACCAAACATACAAGCAAACTTGTCTACAAGCACTAGTTTTATTTTCCATTACATAACGTTTCAATGCAAACTGTCCCTTACTATTTACGTCTGAAATATGGTGCATGATATTTCTTCTAAATCTCAAAGATTGGATCATCATGCTAGTGCCTTTAGTTTAATTTATTTGGTTTAACTTTAATAATTAAACAGAATATTTTCTGTATTCACAATCACCCATACATGGCTTGTGTTTTACCTATCATATGGCATTCCTTTGAATAACTTTTATTTGTTACACTATAGACCATAGTTTTATATAAATATTAAAACAAAAACACCTGGAGGTTCTTATCTAAACTGTTGATGACATGCCATATTGATAAAATGTTATTTAATGTGCACACTTATGTATGTTTATTATGTAATTCAAATATATTAGTGGTTAGCCTTTCTTTTTTAACACTTGTTAAATGCAATTTTAACTTATGGTCAAGGACTCCAACACAAAACAGGGTCCACTATTATCAGAAACAAATGCTAGCCCTGCGAAACCAGTTTTCTAATTGTTTGGTTTCAACATAATCATTAGGTCACAATAACATAATACACAAGCAAATTTATTGAATTAATATCCCCTGCCAATTTCAAAATTTTGTGACAGACAAACGAATGACAGACGGACAACGGCAATTCTATTTCCCTCAGCCTTTGGCGGGGGATAATAATTGAAATTTCTAATTATGTGTTGTACTGGTTTCAATTTTTAGATTGACATCGATAGATCTGACAAGCGATTGCATCACTTCCGACAGAATACTGCTATCACCAAATACATGGACGCGGCCTGGAGGGTGAAGGAACAAACAGAAAACTTGAATTAACAGCTAGACTTTAGGATGTTTTGTTTGTCTAATTTACTTAACTGCCTGTTATATTAAAATTCTGTGATATTTGTATAGATACTTGTAAGAAGTGTTAACATGTACTGAAATATTGTTCTCATTTTTATTTTCTTATTAACATTAGCCATTATTTTCTAGTGGTTTTAAAATCATGATTGCCTGTATTGTAACACACTTATTTGTTGTAATAAACAAATTAAATTTTTTAACATGTATACTTTCCAAAACTATGTTAAACCTTTAGTGCTGCCAGTAAAACATTTTTCAACTTACGTTTCAGCAAAATAATCTCACATAATATATGTTGTGTTACATAAATTATTTTGATTAAACAAAGGATTTAACAAAATTAATGATTTCTTTCTTCCTTTTGTGTGGTGTATTGCAGGTATAAATTGTACTAATTTAAAAACTGTCTTGAATGCATTTGTTGATTTTATCAATAGCCAAAGGGTCCAAGTATGAAGACAAACTTGATGGTTCTATCTCGAAAACAACACATTTGTTATATGTAAAACACAAATAACTACATTTTTTGTCCTGCCATTTTAAAAATTACTTCTTGTTTATGCTTGATTTAAATGAATGCCTTTATATCTTATTTTACAGTACACCGATACCTTGTTGGTGTGTTCTTTTTAATTTGTTTCGTGTATGGTACACATATATGTTTTGCATGCAGATCTGTAAATACATAAATCAATTTGTTTTTAATGGTGATTGAATGCAATAAACATAAGAGTTCTTCAAAACATGTTGTAATGTTCATTGTGCACCATGCTGGTTAGAGGATTGTTTTAGTAGTCAATTCTTACTTAAAAATATTTCACTTAAGTAAAGGCAAGGTTGCAGGATGTGACATAGTTCCCCAAAATATATGCATGTCAGGGGGAGGGGGGGCACTACATTAATTAAAAATACAATCTTTAAACATTAAAAGGAGAAAAATCGTGATTTGCTAAGCATGTACAAGTCACAGAGTAAAACAAAACTCTGTGGCCATTGACATTGAATTGTGATCTTGAGCTTTTACACTGGAGCATGGGATTTATTAAAATCAAATTGTTTGGTCATGGGGAATACTAATCCTAAGTTAAATTATAATCCTCCAATGCATAAAAAAGCCAAACAAAAATTTCTTAACTTTGACCTGTGACCTTTAACTGAGGAGCATGGGAATTAAATGACACATTGTTAATGGGAACTAATAATCTGAAGTTAAGTGAAAATCCTTCCAGGAAAAAAAAAGAAATTCGCCCTTGAATTGTGATCTTGACCATTGACTAAGGAGTAAGGTTTGTTGCAAGCGACACATCGTCTTGTCATGGGGAAAATTATCCAAAGTTATATTAAAATTTTCCAAGGGTGTAATAGCTACAGAGTGGAAATTAATCCAGATAGACCCACACACACACTGACTGACTGTGCAATTACTAGATGCCCTTCTTTGAGGTCATAAATCATGCACAAGTTTTAGAAACTATATAGATATCACTAAGGTGTTTCAAACCCCCACATAACGCTTTGAAACAAAAATGTAGAGGTACGACAATTAGTGGTATATTTTTACCTTTGCTATCAAAGTGTAATATTGATCTTGAGGTTTGTCATTTTGATTTGCACATGCAACACATCATCTGATGTAGGTTAATATTATTGTGCAAATTTATTGTACCCCAGAAGGGAGGGGGTCTATCAGAGTCACTCTGTCATTGGTGTATTTGTTAGCATAAATTGTTATAATTTTGTGGAGGGAACTATTTCAATTTTTGATAAAATTGACACTTCACATATGTCACTTTAAAGCTTACCGGTACAAATACAAGATGCTGCATTCCTAGCCCTTTGCATGCTGGGTAATTTGTCGTCTGCTAAAATGTCGTCTGCTGAATTTCTAAAATAAGCATTTTCTTCGATTTTTTTCAAAGAATACTATCAGAATAGCAAACAGTTTGGATCCTGATGAGACGCCACGTTCTGTGGCATCTCATCTGGATCCAAACTGTTTGCAAAAACCTTCAAAATCCGGTTCCAGCACTCAAAGGGCTAGTGATCCACACATTTCTGAGTTATGGGCCCTGAATATAGTTTCATCAAGATTGAGTCATAAGTCTCTAGAGAGGTAACAAATTTTTTTTCCAAGATTTGACCTGTGTATCTAGTTATTGGATGCCTGTAACCCAGATTCAAACAGGGCCTTCATATTGTTTCGATACACTTTCCGATTTTTTTAAATCAATATTGGATGAAAAATGTGGCCTCTAGAGTGGTAACCAGCTAAAAATTGACGATGCACACTGCAGGACACAAGACATAGGGTGATCAAAATAGCTGAACTTGAGCGCTTCATGCTCAGCTGAGCGCAAATAACATCACCATGAAGTGTAGATATGCAAGATGTATGTATTTAAGAGAAAATCTTCAAATGAAAGAGGGACAAAAAAGGTTGCATATATTTTAAAAGGGCGATGCATAAAAATGGGACCCCTCTGCCATTCTGATATAGCTAAATACCTATATTCAAATATAGCAGTGCTGCAGAATTTGTAACATTTTTATACATTTAATAAAGAAAATTAACGTGTTTGTACGATATAGTTTATTTAACATTTTTGACATAGCTCTAGTTTAAGAATCCTTCAATGCATGACCACATGAAGATGCATTTTGATAACATTTATCCGACATGGCTGCAATTGATGTACAATTTTGTGACAAACTACGACTCCTTTCGAATAAATACAAACCTGAGAGGTCATGCCCAAAATCTGGCTTAATGCATGTGCGTTAAGGTGCATACAGTGCCGTCCTAGATAAGCCTGATTTTCTCAGAGTATGGCTTATTTTCATTTAATTTGGTGAAGATGTGAGAAATATGTTTTGTAACTAAAACTGATTACACCTGTCACAATTAACAACAAGGGACAAAAATGTCACAAAACCAGGTTTTCAATAAAAAAAAAGTCTGATAAAGGGAGACAACTGCAACTCAAAATGTGCATTGCTACTGATTGTTCATCACAATTACCCCCATTGTTTCAAAATCAATCTATTTTTAGTCGTGGCGACCTTGACCTTGGAGATATATACGTAATTATTTTGCGCGACACACCGTACAATGATGGTGAACAAATGTGCCAAATGATTTTAAAATATGACAATGAATGACATAGTTATGGCCAGGACAAGCTCATTTATGGCCATTTTTGAACTTTGAAATCAAAGTGTGACCTTGACCTTGGAGATATCGACGTAATTCTTTCGCGCAACACACCGTACAATGATGGTGAACAAATGTGCCAAATGATTTTCAAATCTGACAATGAATGACATAGCTATGGCCCGGACAAGCTCATTTATGGCCATTTTTGACCTTTGAACTCAAAGTGTGACCTTGACCTTGGAGATATCTACGTTATTCTTTCGCGCGACACACCGTCCAATGATGGTGAACATATGTGCCAAATGATTTCAAAATCCCTTGATGAACGACATAGTTATGGCCCGGACAAGCTCATTTATGGCCATTTTTGACCTTTGACCTCAAAGTGTGACCTTGACCTTGGAGATATTGACGTAATTCTTTCGCGCGACACACCGTCCAATGATGGTGAACATATGTGCCAAATGATTTCAAAATCCCTTGATGAACGACATAGTTATGGCCCGGACAAGCTCATTTATGGCCATTTTTGACCTTTGACCTCAAAGTGTGACCTTGACCTTGGAGATATTGACGTAATTCTTTCGCGCGACACACCGTCCAATGATGGTGAACATATGTGCCAAATGATTTCAAAATCCCTTGATGAACGACATAGTTATGGCCCGGACAAGCTCATTTATGGCCATTTTTGACCTTTGACCTCAAAGTGTGACCTTGACCTTGGAGATATTGACGTAATTCTTTCGCGCGACACACCGTCCAATGATGGTGAACATATGTGCCAAATGATTTCAAAATCCCTTGATGAACGACATAGTTATGGCCCGGACAAGCTCATTTATGGCCATTTTTGACCTTTGACCTCAAAGTGTGACCTTGACCTTGGAGATATTGACGTAATTCTTTCGCGCGACACACCGTCCAATGATGGTGAACATATGTGCCAAATGATTTCAAAATCCCTTGATGAACGACATAGTTATGGCCCGGACAAGCTCATTTATGGCCATTTTTGACCTTTGACCTCAAAGTGTGACCTTGACCTTGGAGATATTGACGTAATTCTTTCGCGCGACACACCGTCCAATGATGGTGAACATATGTGCCAAATGATTTCAAAATCCCTTGATGAACGACATAGTTATGGCCCGGACAAGCTCATTTATGGCCATTTTTGACCTTTGACCTCAAAGTGTGACCTTGACCTTGGAGATATTGACGTAATTCTTTCGCGCGACACACCGTCCAATGATGGTGAACATATGTGCCAAATGATTTCAAAATCCCTTGATGAACGACATAGTTATGGCCCGGACAAGCTCATTTATGGCCATTTTTGACCTTTGACCTCAAAGTGTGACCTTGACCTTGGAGATATTGACGTAATTCTTTCGCGCGACACACCGTCCAATGATGGTGAACATATGTGCCAAATGATTTCAAAATCCCTTGATGAACGACATAGTTATGGCCCGGACAAGCTCATTTATGGCCATTTTTGACCTTTGACCTCAAAGTGTGACCTTGACCTTGGAGATATTGACGTAATTCTTTCGCGCGACACACCGTCCAATGATGGTGAACATATGTGCCAAATGATTTCAAAATCCCTTGATGAACGACATAGTTATGGCCCGGACAAGCTCATTTATGGCCATTTTTGACCTTTGACCTCAAAGTGTGACCTTGACCTTGGAGATATTGACGTAATTCTTTCGCGCGACACACCGTCCAATGATGGTGAACATATGTGCCAAATGATTTCAAAATCCCTTGATGAACGACATAGTTATGGCCCGGACAAGCTCATTTATGGCCATTTTTGACCTTTGACCTCAAAGTGTGACCTTGACCTTGGAGATATTGACGTAATTCTTTCGCGCGACACACCGTCCAATGATGGTGAACATATGTGCCAAATGATTTCAAAATCCCTTGATGAACGACATAGTTATGGCCCGGACAAGCTCATTTATGGCCATTTTTGACCTTTGACCTCAAAGTGTGACCTTGACCTTGGAGATATTGACGTAATTCTTTCGCGCGACACACCGTCCAATGATGGTGAACATATGTGCCAAATGATTTCAAAATCCCTTGATGAACGACATAGTTATGGCCCGGACAAGCTCATTTATGGCCATTTTTGACCTTTGACCTCAAAGTGTGACCTTGACCTTGGAGATATTGACGTAATTCTTTCGCGCGACACACCGTCCAATGATGGTGAACATATGTGCCAAATGATTTCAAAATCCCTTGATGAACGACATAGTTATGGCCCGGACAAGCTCATTTATGGCCATTTTTGACCTTTGACCTCAAAGTGTGACCTTGACCTTGGAGATATTGACGTAATTCTTTCGCGCGACACACCGTCCAATGATGGTGAACATATGTGCCAAATGATTTCAAAATCCCTTGATGAACGACATAGTTATGGCCCGGACAAGCTCATTTATGGCCATTTTTGACCTTTGACCTCAAAGTGTGACCTTGACCTTGGAGATATTNAATTCTTACAAAATGCTTGTTACAGTTGTCTGCTCTTGTTTATAGATTGGGGTCATGTTGGTAAAGAACTATGCAAAATATGAAAGCAATATGTCAAGGGACAAAGAAAATATTTGAGGTGGTACGCAAACTTTAACAAAGATTTATCAATAATATGCATATTCTAAGTGGAAAAAGGGGCCATAATTCTTACAAAATGCTTGTTACAGTTGTCTACTCTTGTTTATAGATTGGGGTCATGTTGGTAAAGAAGTATGCAAAATATGAAAGCAATATGTCAAGGGCCATAGAAAATAATTGAGGTGGTAGGCAAACTTTAACATCCCAACGCTCACGCTCACGCCAATGCCAACACCATATATAGATAGATAGATAGATAGATAGATAGATACATAGATAGATAGATAGATAGATAGATAGATAGCTAGATACATAGATAGATATATATATATAGGCGAGCTAAAAATGCAAACTTGGTATATGAGATATTTCTAAGTTATCATAACTGTTTTGGTGAAGTTCGGATAAAAGAATAATAATACGAAAACAATAAATAATGTAATAAATATTCGTACCTTTCCTGAATTTTTTAACTGCATCCAGCATCTCTTTCTTTTCTTTCTGTCGCTTTTGTAAAACTTCTGTTTGAACCTATTATAAGTAATCATCATGAAATATTTGTATTGATTATACAAATAAGATTAAGGTTATGCTCACATTTGTTACCTTTCACAATGAATTTTATTAATACTGGTATATGAATTACGAGTACCTGCAGCGTACATGAATATTTTGATGTTTGTGTTGTGTTCTGAGAAAACTGGGCATAATGCTTGTACGTAAATTGCCATCCCAGATTAGCCTGTGCAGTCCGCACAGGCAAATCAGGGACGACAATTTCCGCTTTTATGGAATTTTTCGTTTAAATGATGTCTCTTCTTAGTGAAAATCCAGTTTAGGCATAAAGTGTCGTCCTGGATTAACCTGTGAGGACTGCACAGGCTAATCTGGGACGACACTTTACGCACATGCATTATGCTCAGTTTTCTCAGAACGCGACACATATTTACACTAGGCACTCTGGCATGCATAAAGTCATGTTTGTTTGGAGCTAAAAGGTTTACATTCTAGGGTTATGAATCATTTTTAAATAATTATTTTTCAAATAAAAATTATGGTGCAGTTTTTGGTAAAGATTTCAAATTTCTACACTAATAAAGTTGTGGGGAAAAAAAGTTCCGTTGGTAGTAACAAAATTTAAAGAAAGTTAATGAACCATTTTACTAATGCATACACTTTGACCAAACAAATATTTCTAAACTAAGAACCAAAGTCCTGAAGGGATCTTTTCACAGATCTTGGCATGTAAAGAAGTTTGTCATTAAATGCTTTAAATTTGATAAATGTAAACATTGGAACTAAATACGTCCAGTAAAAAACAAGAATAAAATTAAAGAAAAAAAAAGTAATCCTCAACTGGGGTCGAACTACTGACCCTTGGAGTAAACGTCTAGCACTTGAACCACTCAGCCATCCATTGCTCATACAGTTAGTGGTGTATTTTATACATTATATAAGCAATCCTCATTATGTTACAAAATATAATGATAACATAAGAACTCTCCAAATATCCAATCGTTTGGCGTTTAAAACGCTTTATAATTTTCAGGTTTTTAAATCGTCAAAAGATGCATATAATGGATATTTTAGAGCATGGTAAATGTTCAATTTTACTGTTTCCTTGCACATATTATAACTACAACGAAAATGTGCAAATCTGAAACCATTTTTTTCAATTTTGTCAATTTACCAAAACGTGAAAAGGTCCGTTTAAGAGTTGGTTTGCCTGATACATTGTCAAGTATCTTTAATGTACTTTATCTCAGCAACATATATTAAGTGATCATCACAATAATTTATGTTATAAAAGAAAATATACTAGCATGACTTTCCACTAAAAAGGTACTATGATTATATTTTGCTACAATTGTTCTCCATAAACCAACCAAAAATATCTTACGTAAATGTTGAGCCAGGGGCAGTCCTGGTCCAACACTCTACCAATTGGGCCATCTGGCCCAATAGGCTACAGGAACACTAACACAGATGTTATCTGCCCGTTAATTCACATGTGCATACCTTCTTTCCATACTTCCTCAGGTCTCGCATTTTCCTTGCCTTCTCTCTGTTTTCTATGCCTTGCTGCTTCTCTAATAACTTCTCCCGAACCTACACAACAACAACATTACAAATTGATAATACTCTTCCCACAAACTTGCAAACAATAATAGCAGCAATAAGTGAAATTTAGATTTAACCCATTTTTTACTTTGTTTAAAGCCACCAGCTTGTGGAGACAGTTAAATGTCTGTTTCATGGGCAGAAGCTGTAGCTGGTGCCTATTAAAAAATAATAATTCAACAGTCGCAATGGCATAGTCGATATGGTGTCAGCCTAGCGAACAGGATGTCACAGCTTTAATCCCCACTGTTGGAGCGTTGTTTTATCTCCCTCGAAAACACAAAGTACTGGTTCTGCACAGGACATAGACTCTAGAGCATCTTAATGAGCCTTAAGCCTTATACAATAAAGCTAAAATAAATAGGTTCCAGTCAAAGACTTTATTTTGAGTTTTCGTTTTTTTGTTTTGTTTTTTAAATTAATATGAACAAAAAAATAAAAAATTTACTCAGACTTGATGAGATCCAGGCTCACCTCAAGAATTTTATTAATATTGAATACAAATCTAAATCAATTATTTCATGGAAAACTGACAATCATTTGAATCAAAAACATCTTACCCTTTTCATGTGACCATCTGTTTTAGCCATTTCTGCAAAATAGTCCTCAGGTCTCCTGGTTTTAATGCCCAGTTTGTGTAACTTCAATAAACCAGTTAGGGCAGAGGCTTGGGCTTGCCGGTAACTGAAACACATTGTTTTACATGACAATTATATTTTAAAAAATCGCTTAAAAGACAGTTTGAAAACTTGTTTTCGATATTGTCAAGAAACATTCAGACCAAGTTTCATCAAGATTGAATGGCCTCTAAAGTAATACCAAGCTAGAAGTTGGCACTGCACAACGCAAGACACATGATACAGGACATAGACTGGCCACAACTGCTCACTATGTGCACTCCACACATGATACAGGACATAGACTGGCCACAACTGCTCACTATGTGCACTCCATGCTCAGGTGAGCTATAAACAAAAACTAATTTCATACGAGTCATCATTTTATTCAGAGTTCAAAGAATCATAAGTCAACAATTCCTCTGTTACCAGTACTCACAATCTGAGTTCCCGTTTGAAATCGTTATCTATCTCCTCTACTCCACTCCCCTCTGCCTCAGTACTGCCGGGAGGGGGCGGGGCCGGGGGGTTGGTGAGGTCAAGACGCTCCACCCAGTCTATATCCTGCTGGAGCTCCTTCAACTTCTGTTTCATACCAGTCTGTTGAATAGATTTGGTGGTTAGCACTGTGTGAAATGGTTTAATACAAGAGCTGTCAGAAGACAGCGCGCTCGACTATGTAAAGTGCTTGACAGTTTAACGTAAGCCATCTGGCAGGTCCAGCCATAATGACTCCGTGAAGGGGCGCGCATGGACCTGTAAATAAACTCTGAACAACAACAATGTAAGCCATCATGGGGAAATTGTTCATATTCAATAAGGGCAAGGTAATATAGCAAAATTTAATAATTTGATCTTGAGTCAAGGTTCTTTAAAGGTCAAGGTAAAATTCAACTTGCCAGGTACAGTACCCTCATGATAATAAGAAAGTATTTGACGTTTGAAAGCAATAGCCTTGACACTTTAGAAGTAAAGTGGATGAAAACACAAAATTTAACAAAATATTAAAAGTTACTAAGTCAAAAAAGGGCCATAACTCCGTCAATATGCCAACCAGAGTTATGCAACTTTTCCTGTACAGTCCCGTTATGATAGTTAGTGAGTGTTCCAATTCTGAAAGCAATAGCTATGATAGTTTTGGAGTAAAGTGGACCAAAAAAAAAAAAAAAACAGTTTTCTAAATATAAAAGGGGCCATAATTCTGTCCAAATGCCAGTCAGAGTCACATAACTTTGCCTGCACAGTCCCCTTATTATAGTAAGTAAGTGTTGCAAGTTGAAGTATGAAAGCAATAGCTTTGATACTTAAGGAATAAAGTGGACCTAAACACAAAACTTAACCAAATTTTCAATTTTCTAATTATAAAAAGGGAACATAATTCTTACAAAATGCTTGATGCAGTTGTCTGCACTTCTTTATAGATTGGGGTCATGTTGGTTAAGAAGTATGCAAAATATGAAAGCAATATGTCACGGGACATAGAAAAAATTTGAGGTTGTAACCAAACTTTTACATAGATTAACCAATAATAAGCATATTCTAAGTGGAAAAAGGGCCATAATTCTTACAAAATGCTTGTTACAGCTGTCTGCTCTTGTTTAAAGATTAGGGTCATGTTGGTAAAGAAGTATGCAGACTTTGAAAGCAATATGTCAAGGGACATAGAAAATATTTGAGGTGGTACGCAAACTTTAACATAGATTTATTAATAATATGCATATTCTAAGTGATAAAAGGGCCAATTTTCTTACAAAATGTTGTTACAGTTGTCTGCTCTTGTTTATAGATTGAGGTCATGTTGGTAAAGAAGTATGCAAAATATAAAAGCAATATGTCAAGGGACATAAAAACTATTTGAGGTGATACGCAAACTTTAACATTCCAATGCTCACGCTCACGCTAACGCTCACGCCGACGCCTGGGTGAGTAGGATAGCTTCACTATATATATTTCATACATAATAGTCGAGCTAAAAATGAAATTGAAAAACATTGCACTTTTCGCTTTCATGGTACTTTCTGTTTCAAGGGAGTCCCTTCCATTAACAGAAAGAGAGGGTTATCTTAAACTTCATTTCTAGAGTAGCCTGGCTGATATCAAAGGGACGCTACTTTATGCTATCCTGTTTTACCGATAAAAGCCTCATATTCATAATAGCTCATATTCATTTGTACAGCGAAACATGTGACTGTGCAAATTTTCTGTTTCCTAAGGTATTGTTAACTCAATGCTTTTAATTCTTAACTTAATAAATTAATAATAATAAATACATTAAATTTATCCAAAGAAACAAACCAACAATTCAAAGACATTCTAGACCAGCAGTTGATGAAAGAGCAGTTTGGCCAAGAAAGTGTTGCCTTTTTAAATTTATATGTTGACAGCAAATAAATGTTGATAAGAACATGAGCAAGCCTGAAAATTACTAATGAATGGTTTGTTTTAAGTGCTGGGGGGGAATTGTTTATATTAAATAAATAGTGTATTCTTGGAGGGTGATTGTTCATTTTGTAAATAAGATAAGTACACGGGCAACAGTATTTTTCAAGGGTTTTCAAAATACGCTCTCTCCAACAATTAAATATTTATGATTTGGGAATCGCTGTTTTATTTGTATCAACTTTTCAGTATCATTCTTCCGCACCTATGGATATGATATAACAGCAGGTGATATTGAATTTGTGAGACATTAAAATGTTGGCCGATAAATTGTATATGCATTATATGAAGAAATGAAGAACAAGGTACATAAATATTAAACCAAATTGCGAACATAATTATAGAATGCAAGCACTTCCAAGTGATGGGAACAATTTGACAGTTCCTTTTTGCAGTTTTTTTTTTCTCACCATTTTGGGAAAGAGGCCGGGTCTCTTCATATTGGGAAAAATCGCGTTGTTTTGACTAAAATTGGGAAATTAGTGTTGTTGTTGTTTTTCTAACAAATGCTTCAAAATTAAGAATACAGACTGTTTTCAATATTATATTTTCTAAGGTTAAACTTATTGAGCTGGATGGGAGATGAACTTAATGTAAAATAAAAAAATAAAAAAATGTTTAATCCTTTGGGAATTTTTAGGTCCTTTTTGGGAAAAATATAAACTTTTTACATTGGGAATGGGGCCGAATACCGGCTCAGATTTTAAACAAAAAAAAACCCACTGCAAACAGAAATCATACACCACCAAACATATGAACCTTGTTCTGAAAACATTGGACTTAATGCATGTGCCATATTAGGCAAAGTCTAATCATGGAAGACACTTTCCGCCTAGACTTGATTTTCGTTTAGAAGAGACCTACTGTAAATAAAACTTTCAATTAGATGGAAAGTGTCATCGCGGACTGCACAGGCTTATCTGGGATGACTCTTAACGCACACAGCTCATATGATGCACATCTTAACCCTTTGAGCGCTGGAACCGGATTTTGAAGGCCTTTGCAAACAGTTTGGATCCAGATGAGACGCCACAGAATGTGGCGTCTCATCAGGATCAAAACTGTTTGCTATTCTGATAGTATTCTTTGAAAAAAAATCGAAGAAAATGCTAATTTTAATAATTTAGCAGACGACATTTTAGCAGACAACAAATTTCCCAGCATGCAAAGGGTTAATAACAATCCCCGGTCACTCTTAACGCACACAGCTCATATGATGCACATCTTGATAACAATCCCCGGTCACATACCACATTATTTATGCTCTGTTTGGGTGCCTCCACAGCCACATTCAAGCCTGGCTTCAGCTTTCCAGCAGCAAATGCTCTCTGAAGCTGGAAGGAAAAGAAAATTGTATGTAACAAGGCTGTATGTCACATTTTTCTTTTACAATTCAACTTACATTAATGGATTTTAACAGATTAAGATATTGCATGAAAATATCAGTTTTGGAACATGTACAAATGTAAAATAACCTGCCAATGTTATTGCAAAATACCAATTTCAAACAAGAGGACCAAAGGCACAATGTTGTTCACCAACAACCCAATAAATGAACCTTTCTCAGCACCAGAGCTACAGATAAGCTTTTTGGGGTAATTGGGTATTACCCTTCAAAATAAGAATGAATTGGGTAATGGAAAAAAGTGATTGGGTATCCAAAAGTATGATACCCGCTCATATAGAAAATAATTGGGTATTTGTACCAAAACAAACAATTGAATTGCGTAATAGCAATAAAACATTAATTTAGCTTCTCAAAAACTTACCTACATATAGTTCTTTTATAATATTCAGTTGAAGTAAAGGTTGTTCCATCTTTCTGTGACAATGAATACAGTCATTTGCTCATTAGAACAAACACTAGCACATTCTTTGTATTGTTTCAACAGTAACTGTTCTTAACTGAATAACTATAATATTTAACAAGTTGTAGTCAGTTAATGGGCCAGTACTTTCGTTTTAGAAACGCAACAAACCCCATCAAAAAGTTCATCTAAAATACTACCGCAGATGTCCACGGAAAAAAAAACATAAAGTTTATAATGTCATAAACTATGCCCTTTGCAATTGTTTCACCATCAGATTTATATATATATTTATTGACCATGACAAAGGAATCTTTACGGTTTTGTTGTTTTTTGTATTTTTTTAGGAACTTTTCGTCTGCCTCGAGACGACATTTTGTTTGACTCGTATGTGTTATCATCTAAACGCTTGGTAAAAATATGTTACCAACAGGGCTTTTTTTCCTGACATTGTGAAGCGGCCCTGGCCCCCTTACTTTGTGAAAAAATGAGTCGCGAACTTTTCAAAATTGTGAAAAAATGAGTTGCGATCTTTTCAAAATTGTGACAAATTGAGTCGCGAACTTTTCAAAATTGTGAAAAATTGAGTCGCTAACTTCTTAAAATTGTGAAAAACCGAGTCGTGAAATTATTAAAATTGTGAAAAACGGCCCATTTTGTAAAAAATCACGGCCATGTTAGGTTTGTGAATTGTCCTTTTCAAAATTGTGAAATGTCCTTCCACGGCCACTCATAAAGAAGGAAAAAAAGCCCTGACCAAATAAAACAAGCGCTTGTTGATTAATACTCTAGTCAAAACGGCCAAAACAAAACGGGATTTTTCATTACACATAGAAGGTAGCTTGAATTGGGTATAGGCGATTTGTTTTGCGTACCGGTACGCACAGATTAAAAAAAAAATGCGTATCCACCTATTTTTTATTGCGTATTTACGCAAATACGCAGCTTATCTGTAGCTCTGCTCAGCACCTTTTGTGATGTTTTACAAACCATTTTAGAATTGGGCTGAGATATTAAAACTAATGTTCTAAGCAAGTTTCATTATGAATGGACGAGATATTAACTCTAGAGTGTTCACATCGGTTTCATTACGCATTTAAAGAAAACATGATGCTGTGAAACTGAAAATGGTTGTTGTAAAGGTTATTGTTGTTAAGTTAAAATGTGTATAGTAGTAGTTTCCCTTGCAACTGTGTTTACATCATGCAATGCAAAGGGAAATTTAAAACTTGGGTGTGAGGAAATGTATGGAGTGCGGCCGGTGGACGTAGTCGATATTTGACTACTGCCACAGGGGGCTGAAACGGTGTTGGGATAGTATAATATTATGTGTTTAGACCGATTTTTTTGATTTTTTTTATATATATATAAAAATAGTAACAAGGGTTTCAACTCCATTTTTTTATATTTTCTGACAGCCATCAATCAGAGTCAAGTTGCATAGTAATAAAATAATACAAATCAACAACTTTGGCATGTAAACGTAGCTAAGACATAACTCTATCAATAAACAATAACAACTTTTAGCACAATACATTGAAAACCCTATTTTGAAGAACATAAACACTCAAAAATTGCCTCTTTTTTTTACTCGACCGAGAAGTCGCAACACGGCGAACACCAACATTTACGAAGTAAACACGTGTCTGGAGCACATGTTCACACACTGTTCCACCTTCCACTATGACAAAAACACATAACAAAGGAAATAACTTGATTTCTACCTGTCGAAAGTGTCAGATTAACTTATATCTTACATAAATTGTGATGACTTAAAATTTTGTTTATCAATACAGCCATTACTGTCAGTAAAGATGTTTTGTAACACATCGTTTAATTGGCTATTGTAGTGGACATACTAAACACAACAATGATACTCTAAGCCTAGCAAAGTAAAATTACTGGTTCCCTGTCAGGAAATTGTCATTGCGTAGAAGCCAGATACCAAAAAACTGACTGAAAATATCTTTTATGTAAAGAAAATCAATAATTCACATGCTATGTGATCAGGTTTGTAAATATAGTATTGTTCATTGTCAGTTTTAGTTGTGAGCATTTAAAAACATGTTGATGTCTTGTTACAATATGGTTACAATAATGTCTTCTTCACATGATTTTTGAAATCTCCAAACAGGTTGTACCTTTGGTGATACTTGGTAATGCGTGGGAATGGAAAAGCACATGTCAATGTTTACAAAACAGACTTTAGCCCGGCATTCTCTATCACACCGTACAGTCCGTACTACTTACTGGGCCAGTGCTTCAACTTATTATCCAATTAGAAGAAACGTATTATAAGTTGTGTAGGCTTTCAGCCATGTGACAAGTTATGGTTGCCTCCATTAGAAATGTAAAATGTTTTTCGAACAAGAGTTGAAATAATAGATAGGTTGCACGCTTTGGTTATAACTACATAGTAAGCTTGTACAATATATGTTTATTTATCGATTGCGTGTTTGGAATCGACCGCACATGCGCTCTAGACACGTGTTTACTTCGTGAATGTTGGTGTTCGCCGTGTTGCGACTTCTCGACCGAGTAGACAAAAATGACAATTTTTGCGTGTTTAAGTTCTTCAAAAATGGATTTCCAATGCCTTGTGCTTAAAGTTGTTATTGTTTTTCGATAGAGCTATTTCTTAGCTACGTCTACATACCAAAGTTGTTGATTTGTATAATTTTATGTCAATGCAACTTGACTCTGATTGATGGTTGGCAGAAAAAAAAATTTTTTTAGTTGAAACCCTTGTTACTATTATTATATCAGGGTTCGACAAATCCACTCGCCCGCTAGTAATTACGAGTGGAAATCGGTTCCGGACGAGTGAATATTCCTGCAGCGCTCGTCCTACAGGGCGAGTGGCATTTCTGGCCGAAAAGATTAAAATTTTAAGTTTTAACACATCTTTACCAAACAAAACAACGTTTTTAATCGGCGATAACAAATTGACCGGATGTTTATTTTTCACACTGCGCTACAATTAGTCCTAACAACCGGTGTCATGGTAAAAAAATCCGCGCACCTGCATTTTTGAGTAAGAAATGTGAAAACTCGAGTGTTGACACATCAATTTATTAGAGCGTAATAAATACAATGATAACCAATAAAAAACCACGATAAAACATATTAGTTACTGATTTATTGCATTTGTTTCAATAAATTGCAGGGCAAGTACATATTTCAGCAGGGCAAGTGAAAATTCTTAGCTACTCGCCCTGCAGGGCGAGTTACTGACACAAAATCTGTCGACCCCTGTATATATAAAAAACTTTTTTTGCATTTTCGGTCAAAATACACTATAATATACTATCCCAACACCGTTTCAGCCCCCTATGACTACTGCCAATGAATTTGAAAAAAAACTTTATTTTTGGGGCTAGATGAATTTTAGTCACTGTCAATTTATAAATGTTCAGTACTTTCAGTGAGCGTCTGTAAATGTATGATAACTATAGTTGATCACAAGAGAACGAATAACAATCTTTATACAATGATATCATATTCGGATAATATTTTTCGGATAAAAAAGACAAGTAAGGTTGAATTTAATGCAGTAACATTCATTTACAGCTAAAAAGGAAAAGACACAAAGAAAGATAAGACTTGTTTGAATTATCTACCTCCTCGTCAGAATCGGCTGCCTCGGAATCACTAGAATGATGAAAATCAACCATCTTTAATTTAAGCACGTGAAATTCTGTGTTGTTTACAAATTATTTCCCTTAAATTTGAATGCACATAATAATAAAAAATAAATAATGCTTATAAATTTCTCGGGCAAACAAAATTTTCACAAAATGAATATAAGTTATAAATAATAACTTTCCATATATATATTTATAAAATCTGTTCATCTGTACATTTTGTAATATTTTGTGTGCATCACAATTTCTCCAAGGACAATAAAACTTCTCACAGTGGTCTCCCCTGCTTTGCTGAAGGACAAGATGGGGATAGCGTACGCAAAATTTAATGAATTCTGGCCTGACCCCAGACAGAAGATTCCGTCACTTATGGAAGTAGATTTCCGAAACGGTCCTTCATTTGATCCGATGCTTGGGTTTCCGAATGGACGCAAAGAAAGGGGTAATAAATGTTGATGTTTGTTCGTACCTTCATCATTCGAACCTACCTAGTACCTAGTCCATATAAACGGACTTACAGAGCCTTTGATAATTTTTGCTGCTAGTTGCAATAATTCAACTCTCAGCTTTATAACCCAAGGGGTTGCTGAGAGTTGCAATGCGCCGCCTCTTGTCCAAAGGTGCACAATTTGAAAACCAATGCAAGGGCCAAGGGAAACCCTAACTGTAAAAACTTATCAACGTTTACCTGTCTTGACCACAAACTCATGCAAATGGTACCATTAAAGCAAGAAATAATTGCTTTTTATTGACTTTGTTTATCTTTAGTACACTCTATCCACCATATTGGAAAACTGACCCATTATCAGTTAGGTCGCAGTACACCAATATTTTGCACATAGGGTTATGTGATGTAGCTGATAACCATGTCAAGTATTCGATACAGAAAACACTGTTTCAAATTGAAACATAAAAATGTCAGCGAGAAAAGTATGTTGAAACATCGTCGTGTTTTTTTAGGTGCATGCAAAGGATAACATTTGTAGGTTGCCATTCAGGTGGCAGAGTGTTTTGTCTGGGATACCTCAGGGCTCTATTCTTGGGCCAGTACTTTTCATTATCTTTATCAATGATTTGCTGGACGTAGTTGGCTGTTTGTGTAAGATGTTTCCAGATGATTGCAAAATTTATCAGGGTATTGAATCGATCAATGAACAACAACAACTTCAGGCAGATATTGATCGTCTTTGCCAACGGAGTAAGGACTGGTTGTTAAGTTTCAACAAATACAAAATTGTGTCATACGGAAATGAGAAATTTAATTTCAACTGTAACATATTGGATGGTGATAAAAATGTTCATAATCTAACCAGAGATGATTCTGAGAAGGACCTTGGTATACTCTTTACTAACAATTTGAATTTTGAGAGTCACTTTAGTAGCACAGTGAATAAAGTCAACAGAATAATTGGACTAATCAGAAGAAAATTCACCCATATGGGCAAATCCTTGTTTTTGACACTATACAAGTCTCTCATTAGATCTCATATGGACTATGGGGACTTGGTTTACTATCCACACAATAAGAAATGTAAACAAATAATTGAAAATGCACAGCGTAGGGCCACCAGATTAGTACCTGAAATCTGTGAACTGTCATATCAAGATTGTTTGGCTGAATATAATCTTTCTTCAATGGACTATCGACGGAAAAGATTTGATATGATTCAAGTATTTAAGATAATCCATAAAATTGATGATATTGATACCTCAAATCTGTGAACTATCATATCAAGATTGTTTGGCTGAATTAAATCTTCCTTCAATGGACTATTGACGGAAAAGATTTGATATGATTCAAGTATTTAAGATAATCCATAAAATTGATGATATTGATGCTGGAAATTTTTTCAATTATGCTGAAAATTGTGGGACAAAAGGCCATTGTTTAAAACTTGCAAAACCGAAAGCGCATAAGTCAGTTCGCGTCCATTCTTTTGGACATCACACAATCAGTTTGGAACAACTTACCACAAGACACTGTGACATGTGATACCGTAAATGCGTTCAAGACTCAACTAGACAAATTATGGTTGGATAAGCGTTTTGACATATCAGAAGTGTATTAATTAAAGCAAATTTATTAACTTGTGACATTTACAACAAACAATATTCAGACCGGAGTGGAGATATTAAAATTGAAGAAATTTAAAGGGATCAACAAGCTGTCAGAGCTATTGAAAGTCCCTAGAAGACACAAGGTAGGTAGGTAGGTAGGTAAATTTAACATGGTTTTGAAGGTTATCCTTAATTATCTATCTATTTCTGTTATCTGCCAACCGCTCTTTTGAGTTTATAGGCAGGGAAAAGGTGCGCGTCAGGAACATAAGTGAGAGTGAAAAAAAAAGGACCCAACAAAGGTTATTGTTGGGTAGTGAGACTAAAAGCTAGAAATATCCAGAAGAATGGACAGAAATCAAGTGGTTAAAAGAGTTGGGTGAAAGTGACAGATTAAAGTGAGGGTTAAAAACATCATTTTCCTCAATTTGTCACGAACGACTTCTGTTTAGGGAAGCGCACTGATTCCCTGCGCTGAACTGCAAAAGCCGCCACAGCAAAAATTTTCAAAGGCTCTGGGAGGGGGATTTTTACATAGACAAAGAAGGAAAATGTCATACATTTTTGTCATATTAGAATTATCATTAAACCTCCCTCTTTTTTGAATCCTAGAATAGACACTGTTGCTGTGATGGCTCTGGGAGTCCATATGCACCCCTCACTCCCCTTCATAAACACAAGCACAGTTCTCCGCAGCTGATCAGTGCGCATCACTAAACAGACGTCGTTTGTGACAAATTAAGGAAAGCGATGAATAAACTTCAAAAACACATTAAATTTACCTGAATGGCAACCTACGGACGTTATACAATGCATGCACCCTTAATACAAGACAACAATGTTTCAACAAACTATTCCTGTTGATATTTTTATGTTGAATTTGAAACAGTGTAAATATTCCAAGTCGTTATCAACATTGTGATTAAATTGTGTACATTTGGAAAATAGATGGTGCGTTGCAACTCTCAGCAACCTTTTGGGTTATAAAGCTGATAGATGAATAATTGCAACTACATTCATACACAAATCTGGACCAAAAACAATGGTCAAATTGCAACACATTTACAACCAACATATATTACCCACAACAATTAATGTTTATATTTGTACTGTCCTACAGTCAAGGGTTTGAATTAAAAAGTTACATACTTATTGTTATTTTTTTTTGTTACATTTTGGATTTCTGATTTAAGTGATAACTCACTTTGTTCTTCTTGAATGGTTTGAGCTTTTTATGAGTACATACGTACAGCTCAATCTTCCTGGCAAAGGCTAATACTATGCAAAAAAACTATATGTGTTGCATTCTGAGAAAACTGGGCATAATGCTTGTGCGTAAATTGTCATCCCAGATTAGCCTGTGCAGTCCGCACAGGCTAATCAGGGACGACAATTTCTGCTTTTATGGAATGTTTTGTTTAAATGATGTCTCTTCTAAGCAAAAATCCAGTTAAGGCGGAAAGTGTCGTCCCTGATTAGCCTGTGCGGACTGCACAGGCTTATCTGGGATGACACTTAACGCACATGCATTATGCCCAGTTTTCTCAGAACGCGACACATATGTCCCACGTATGTCTACAAAATTGAATTCCATCAACCTTAATTATGTAGTAGTAAAAACAAAATACCTGTTACCATGGATTGTTAAAGTTCTGTTTAACCATTAAGACACCTCACATAGAAACAGTCAAATTGAACCTGTCCAAATGAAAACAGTGGGTTGTGTAAAACAAGACTACAGGATGTGTTCACTGACTGACATTTTCGGACTGATATCAAGTTCTTTTTTAATACTCATTCTGTTATTTCATTTTTCTTAACTTTTGTATTAGTTACACTTTTCCTTGAAAGGAGTTAGATTTTATGGAAGATAGATATTAAGGTGCCTCATAATATACTGAATTCTAGTAAATTTATGTTCATAAAATGTCTTTGAACATGTTTTAAAACATAAAAATACCATCAACTGATTTATCTTGATATAAAAAACAACATTGACTGCAAACAATGTAAAATATTGTTAAATATGACTTTGTAAATGAACAAGTATCACCGTAAACAGTTACCAATATACCATTAACAGTCCAACCCAATCATGGTCGGATGGACCAGGACGGAATGTCCTGTTCAAAATGTGTAAAGTACTTCCTGTCAGTGTCTGTCAAAATGTAAAGGAACCATTGTTTGGTAAAAACTAAATCATCATTTTATTTGGGGGTTTATGCCAATTTTTAGCTCACCTGAGCATGTGGTGCTCATGGGGAACTTTAAGAATTCAGTGATCTTCCTCCTGAAGTCCTAGACAGTATTCAATGAAACTCTACAAACACGATCTATCTTGATGACCATCTTTTAAGTTGTTCAAATCATTCCAAATCATTCCAGTCTGTTGCATATGTTGGTCATTTGAGCTAAGTGTGATTAAAAAATAGATTTTTGAATTAATAACATGTGTGTGTGCTTTCATTTATTTGTCTACACAAGCCCTGCATTAAATTCAGTCAGGAAAAACCAAAACATATCCTAGAAAGAACTGTACATGTATATACCAGTATATAATAATGGATACATTGATTAATTTTAGAGATGCCACTGACCCATGAAGAGATCGTCGACGCGGGCATACCTTTTGAGAACAGGGACTACTGTGCACACCACTATGCGAGCTGGGCACACTGCATGAGTAAGGAGGGAATCTTTGCCAAGCTGGCCGGCGCTTGCGACCACGACAAACACGAATTTGATCATTGCATGAAGGAAGAGTAAGTATACATACATTACAGTACTATATAGACTAGAATGTTCTAGTTCGTGGTCATTATAACCCCACACAATGAAGTAGAGGCGGTTATACTGGTTTCACTTTAGAAGTCTGCCTCTCTTTCTGAAGACACAAACTTGATAGATAAGTAGTCCTACACTTTTCAACGTACAATTTTAAAATTGCACACATTGTTCCTTATGTTATGATAGTTGTGAATGTGAATTATTAAGCTAAGTTTAAGAGTGCCAAGATTATTGGTCTTGTTTAACTTTAATTGTATTACATGTTTATAAAACTTGCTACATAGGTGGCAAGCTCTAGTTCACTTTTGTGATCAACATATTGTTACACGAAATTATTGACTCCTAATTGGGTATACAATGAATATATAAAAGCTTTATACACTCCATAAATTTTATACACAAATATGTATACCAGAATACACAAATTAGTGCCTGGAACCTTGAAAAGCCACAGGTCAGTTAAACACAAGCAAGTACTTACACCCTGAATGATTTCAACAAAAAGTTTTATTCGTTTCCAAGTGCAGATATTTTCATTATAATAGTATGTTGTATTTCTTGGTTGCTACATATTTTTGCTGTAAATCTAACTACCATGATGTGAGATTGTCTGTTATTTTGGATACTGAGAACACTGGAATTGATTTGTGATATAATTAAAAAAAAAAAAAAGTTAATTTANAAAGCTTTATACACTCCATAAATTTTATACACAAATATGTATACCAGAATACACAAATTAGTGCCTGGAACCTTGAAAAGCCACAGGTCAGTTAAACACATGCAAGTACTTACACCCTGAATAATTTCAACAAAAAGTTTGATTCGTTTCCAAGTGCAGATATTTTCATTGTAATAGTATGTTGTATTTTTTGGTTGCTACATATTTTTGCTGTAAATCTAACTACCATGATCTGAGATTGTCTGTTATATTGGATACTGAGAACACTGGAATTGATTTGTGATATAATTTAAAAAAAAGGTTATTTTATATTATCAAATGAGCCGCGTTGTGGGAATACTGGGCTTAATGCATGTGCTTAAAGTGTCATCCAAGATTAGCCTGAACAATCTGCACCGGCTAATCAGGGACAGCACTTTCCACTCTTGCAAAAGAAACATTGTTAAAATGAAGTCATCTTAACGAAAATCTAGTCTACTCTAGGTGGAAAGTGTTGTCCCGTTACCTACGTGCACATGCATTAAGCCCAGTTATCCCAGCATGAGGCCGAAATGATTTAAGCAACCTTTCATTGTACAAAGTTTGTTCTAAACATTTCTATTTGATACCCTGCTGATTTCCCTGTGCCCTACATGTATACTGCAGTCAGAATTTACTGGCATCATTATGATATACATGTGCCACAAAGGTGAATGCATCCTATCAACTTTCAAATTATGAAATGTTACTAACTTATTATTAGTGGACTGCTTGGCATGTTGTGCCATTATTTTCAGTACCATTCTTTAATGAATCGTCTCATTATTTTCAGTACCATCCTTCGGTGGAAAGAATGGGAACGAGAACGAAGGCTGCTTGAGCGAAGAAAACGCAGGATAGCCAAAGGTTTAGAGCCTGACCCATCGCTTCAGACTCAGTAAATGTAAAGACTTGAAAATATAAGTAACAGTTTCAACAGGGACATAACATTACTAAGATTTGATTTTAATGCCGTTGGACTGGGTTGAATGTCTGTCAAGAAGAATGGCTGCATATCATCAGGAATTTAAGCCGTTTTAAAAGCTTTGAAACAAGAAATATTAAGATGAATTATATACTACTTCAATTATTAGTATTAGATGTGTTTAGAGAAGTGTTTGTTAATGGGACAATAGTAAGAGTTGTACATGTTTTCAGTGGACTGATATTGTTGTTTTTTTATTTGCTAATTCTGTAAGACATAGCCCTTTATTTGGCAATGTTCTTAGAAACTATTTGAAATAAATATGAAAGTACACTACTGCTTTTCTTGCATTTTATGTTTCTTTTCTGCAATCACCATTTAATTTCATCATTATGAATTGAATATTTGTCATTTAAGGATACTGTATTTGCATGTTTTACCCTTCCAAAGGACTGATAGGCTCGTATTCAATCTTGCAAATTAAGTTGTTGCAAGGAAAAATCAAAATGGTTACAGCTTCAAAAGACAGGTGGCTAGAAAATTAAAACAACTGAAAGCACCAAAATCAAGGCCGGTAATCACGGGCACAATCTCTTTTCTGCGATGCATTAATAAATGAGCCAATGCTTCTTTCGAGGTGACGCTAAGTGTGACGCTAAGGACCGGATAGTACCACACATACTATGGTTGGTAAATCGCTATTGTAATTAAAAAATAAGTTCAAATACTTACAGCATACACATAGCAATGAGCAGATGACAAGGATAAAAAAAAACGTATGCATATTTTAAAACGACTTTCAAAATTTCAAAAACTGCTGACTCACTCACTGGATTTTGAAATAAATTCACAGAGTGTTCATTGGGGTGATCCTCTTCAAGCCACCCCTTGGAAATGAATCATCCCTTGAAGTTTCCATTCATTACCCCGGTATGTCATTTAGTTATGAGAAATTATCAAGAACAGAATTATACAGATAAATGCTTGTTCAGATATCTATTACTTCCATAACTATGAAAACAGAATCGTTGAGTAGAAGCAGGAGTTTTTCGTAGATTATTCATAGGTCTTATTTTGCAGTATGCGATGACCTTACGCTGTGTCATGGCAATGGGATTTTATTCATGGCAAGGGGATTTTATTTGATGTTAATTTTGACCCAAAGTATTCTTCCCGGGAATTCACCAAGGAGATTATTGGGATCCATACAAATCAGTGCACGTCAGCCAATGCGCACCGAATAGACTATTTGTTATCTTGCTACCTGTTGCCTTGCCCCTCAAAAGAAAGCAGGGCAAAGTTTTTCTTTACTGTAGCTCCTGACAATCGGACAATACCAACACTACAAATATCGCTCGCGCGTTGCGCCGCCGTTGTTTGCCATTTGTGGTCAATAAGCCGTCGACCTTTGGACAGTTTCCGAAGCGCGTCAAGCGTTTATATAGTAAGAACTGCCTCTCAGTTACACATCTCTATCCTAAGGCCACTCTCATGCTGCCCACTTTGCATTGCCGCAAGGGTGCGCCCCGGTCATCTCTCACTGATTCCACCGACGTCGTTCCTCGACCCTTCTTCCGCCAATTGTATATTCCGAAAAAAAATTGCGTCTACGATTTACATCCGACCGGCTTTCTTTCTCGGGAAAACAACTCGGGACGACAAGCGACGCGAGTGTAGACGGTACTTTATTGTGAATTCTCCCGCAGATGTTTCCCTATTCGAGTCCGAAAATAAAAGGGCAAACCCCATTGGTTAGATGAAGTCTTTACGAAGTCCCTCTGCAGGCGATTCCTTAATTGGGAACGACTGTCTAGTCCTATCTGGCGGACAACGTACTGGTTCACTTCACCCCTCTTAGAAATTGTGTGCATTTTCAATCTGGCCAGAGGTTGTTGAGAACATCCCTGGAAATGAAAGTGATGGACGAACAAAGCGGCGACTATAAATGCTGCTCACTCGGGGAAAAAATTGGGAACCTAAAACTCTTTTATAAAATGATATTTAGATCAAACATTTTTCCAAATTTTAGGACATATAACGACATTAGTGTACCATTATAACTTTTCTAACTGAAACCAAACTTCGATGTATGCATGATTAGTGTTTCTTGAATATGACACCCGATTTACCTCCCTTAGACCGTAAAGAAACGTAAACGATGAATCGCATATCTAAGGTAAACCCCGAACATCTTGAGATCACACGCTGCGATTTCCGTAACTTAAATGTACGCTTGAACGTATCACATTGCACAGCAACATTCAAATACCACGTACTTGGCAAAATTACCAGATAAATAAAGTCCCCGAACAGGGGCAAACACGATCAAAGAGGAAATGTGCGCATGCAATGGTGTCTGTAGGATTCACTGTCAGCTATTTTTCGAAAAAGTGCTCCGTGTTTTTGTTTTGTATAGGCTATATTTTTTTCCAATAACAAAATTGTGTGTTTGGTTCAAATTGATTGAAAATATGATGGTATATAATCCGTTCTATTCATTCCCAAGTCGTCTAGATCTGTTTGGAATGACCTGATAATGTGTGAACATGCGTGCATTTCACTTGAAACAGTGTCATCACGTGTCTTCATCCATGTATTTACTTTCAATTTAGAAAGGTGATTTTAAAAATAAATCGTTGAATGTTTTATTCGTTTAATAATGCCATAAACGCAGACCCTTTTAAAGTATCGGTTGTTGTTCGTCGTGGGAGGAAATGCAAACATACCGATTGGGAGTTTAAGTCAACACTGCACTATAGTGTGCAGTAATCCTTTAAAGCCCATTAACACTCAAAATCAACGAATATTTCTTAAAATGTTTCGTGAAATAAAGTTAACCCATAAAAAAAAATCAGTGTTCCTTATAGCAATAGCCAAAATTACAACGCAACCTGTGGTCTGGTAACAGATTTAACAAGATACCAATTGCTCCTGTTTGAGGTACAATATATTCAACACATGTGCATTAAGCTTTTTAGCGTTCATGTGTCGTATGAATAGATATTGTTGCGAGAAAATACAATGGCATATATATTGTCCCAAAAAAATCGGTTTGTATCTCGTTAAATCTATGCTACGTGTACCAGACTACAGCTGGTGTTGAAATGTTGACTATTGCTATAAGGAACTTTGATTTTTCATGGGTTAACTTTATTTTACGAAATATTTCATGTAATATTTATTGATTTTGAGTGTGTATGTGGCTTTAAATGTTCTTTGTTATTGTATTTATTTGTAATCGTACTTCGTTATAATCTTTGAAAACTGCTATTTGTGGCACTATCCCGACTTTACAATCACGAGAGCGGAAAGCGAGTAATTTGATAAGTGTTAGATTTGATTTATAGAAAAGATCAACTAAAATGTCATTAAGTTTTTTTAAGACATTCTAGGTGATTAGTCAATGCGGCTATGATATACCGCCGCACGTCAATACTATTCCATGAATTTCATTATATTTGAAATTAAATGTTGTCAATTAGTGCTGCGTAAAGTCATTTTAAGCATACGTCAAGCTGTTTGTACTAAAGCTCTTTCAAAAGCACTTTATACGACAGAATTTGCAAATGCAAAATAGCGATTGCAGTCAAATGTGAATATCATTGAGTTCTGGTCGAGTAAAAAGTGAGTGGACATGGTTTTTTGGGCACCATTCCTTGCAAGTGGGGTTTCCTCCGGGTTAACCGGTCCCCCACCCCCGCCACAGACACACAACATTAAAATATACAAACAGTTAAGCTGTACCAGCAGGAAAGAAACCTTATAACTAGTATACCATTTGGTACTTTATTTGTGGCAAGGAACCAATTCCTAAACAATTGGCACAAAACAAATGAAGCAGATAAGACAAACTTTCTCAACAAACACACATTAATGAATCAAACTGGGACAACCGTCTTGAAACAGTCAATTCAAAGCATTGGGGATTTAAATAAACCGGGTTTAAAGAGCTCCTAACCTAACACTTGGCCCATTATTATTCATAAAACATGTAAGTGTAACTAAAAATTATCCTCGTGGAATCACGATTCAAATTAAATAGCTATACACATTTACAGACGTATGGATACAATCATCAATTAATGGCGTCGTTGTAAGCATCGACGATAATTGGCAAATGTTCATTCGTTAAATCACTGCAACCGTCTGTCTAGGAAAATCGACGAAACATTTAATTTTCAATTACTTAAGTCCACGAAATGTACAGTACGAAAACTAGGTTCATGCTAGACATCTATTCGTCAACAATGTAATTACTTCAAACCCTGTGTTGTTCCGACGTTTGTAGTGTGCAATAATGTTGGCATTGACGTGGTTGACGTGAAGTGATCTCATTCAAATTAACTGTATACTGATCTTATTCGAAATATTTTGTTGAAATTAAGATCACAATCGACAAAGTGACAAATCATTTAACTGTAAAATTGTGTTATGTGAATATTAACAAATCAAAATTTGAACATAGAGACATTATCTACGATAGTCTGACTGACTTGCTCGTCGATCGTGTAAGAAACTTGTTACATACTAGAAACTACGGTTTACAAATGGTAATACTTAAAATTACTAAAAATGATTGCATTGCATTGTGACCTGTTCACGTTCACAGGAGGGAAGCCCATTATATACATGAAAAAATTAAAAAAATGTTTCAGATCTGCACATTTTTGTTGTAGTTATGATATTTGTGAGGAAACAGTAATACTGAACATTTATTATGCTTTAAAATATCCATTATATGCATATTTTGACGATTTAAAAACCTGGAAATTATAAAGCGTAACAAACGCGAAACGATTGAATAATTTGGAGAGTTCTGGTGTTATCGTTATATTTTGTAATATTACGAGGATTGCTTATATAAAGTATAAAATACACCTATCAGCACGGGTGGTCGAGTGGTTTCAGCGCTGGTCTTTTACTCCAGGGATCAGTGTTTCGAACCCCGATGTGGATTTTTTTTTCATTAGTTTTATTACTGTTTTTTTTTTTTTTTTACTGGAGCTATTTAGTTCCGATGTTTACATTCTTAATTTAAAGCTTTTAATGACAAACTTAAAAATGTTCCAAAACCTGTAAACAAGTCCCTTTAAAAGTAAACGAAATTGCGTAAATTAGGCTTTCATTTTCGTGAGGCTAAAAAAATATATTCGCAATACGCATGTATGTGTAGTTATTCAATAAATCGTTTGATGCATGTTTAGGGATATTCGTTTCCTTATTGAAAATAATGGAACGTGCGTGAGTCAATGTCACTTGCTGCTGAGTTGTCTCATATATACCGACATATATATTTTAAGAAAGTATCCAACAATATCAATGTTGTTATAACAAACGCCTAATCTGACATCTATTGAAAATGAACTTGTCGTTTATATTTTTGCTCAATTAAATACTGTAATACCACCCCGTTTGCTCGCTGCAATATTTACCAAGAGTTTTAAATTTTTAATATATTTTATTTCTCTTAGTACAAACTGTCAACAAACGCCGCGCAAATATTTATTTATCCTCCTTTTCACAAAACGAAAACATACTATCCATTTTAAGTGTCTTATTCAAATTCAAAAGGCTCAGCGCGCCCATATTTTGCCACGTGTGTTTTAATAGTACCATCTTTAACATGTTTCTCTTAATGAAAGGTTTGTAAACAAAATTAAATAAGATTCACACCGGGGTAAGAACATTTTAATAAAGTGGAAAAAACGAGCTAACTTGAATAAGATTTGCCATTAAGGTGTCAAGATTGTTTGTTTAAGGAATAAAAATGTTGTATCTTATTTCAAGTAGTTGTCCTATTTCCTCATTGAAGAGCCGTTAAAGTTTGCTCTCCAAACTTAAGCCCATGTGGGGTTGGGTTTGGAAGTGTGGGAATCAAAATATCAGTTTGAAATAACGTTTTATTCGGTTTGATGTAACCACGTGGTTAAAACATTTCAACGGTGGCACTGATCTGAATTGTAAACTTTTATTTCTTTTATGTTGTCTGCACAAGAGTAGTGGTGTCTGTAGAAGTATTATTCCGATACTTGGTAGTATAATTTCAACACAAAAGTATCACTGGAATGCATGAAATTAATACAAAGACACTCAGACGCATCACTTGGTCACATGGTGGTATCATTTAGACACGAAGACGTTTAGCTTTAACACGTTGAAGTATCACTTGGATACCCAGACATATCAATTGTACACATAGATGAATATCTTGAACACGTGGACGTATCACTTGGATACACAGAAATATCAATTGCACACGTAGATGAATATCTTGAACACGTAGACGTATCACTTTGATACGCAGAAATTTTTTGTTGTACACGTAGATGGATATCTTGGACACTTAGACGTATCACTTGGATACGCAGAAATATCATTTTTACATGAAGATGAATATCTTGAACACGTGGACGTATCACTTGGATACGCAGAAATATCAATTGTACCCGTAGATGAATATCTTGAACACGTGGACGTATCACTTGGATACGCAGAAATTTCTGTTGTACACGTAGATGAGTATCTTGAACACGTGGACGTATCACTTGGATACGCAGAAATATCAATTTTACACGAAGCTGAATACTTTGTATCTTGAACACGTGGACGTATATCTGCGATACACAGAAATATCAATTTTACACGTAGATGAATATCTTGAACACGTGGACGTATCACTTGGATACGCAGACATATTAATTGAACACGAAGATGAATATCTTGAACACGTTGACGTATCACTTGGATACGCAGAAATATCAATTGTACACGTAGATGAATATCTTGAACACGTGGACTCAACACTTGGATACACAGAAATATCAATTGTACACGTAGATGAATATCTTGAACACGTGGACGTATCACTTGGATACGCAGAAATATCAATTGAACACGTAGATGAATATATTGAACACGTAGACGTATCACTTTGATACGCAGAAATATCCATTGTACACGTCGATGAATATCTTGAACACGTGGACGTAAAACTTTGATACACAGAAATATCAATTGTACACGTAGATGAATATCTTGAACACGTGGACGTGTCACTTGGATACGCAGAAATATCAATTATACACGTAGATGAATTTCTTAAACACGTGGACCAATCACTTGGATACGCAGAAATATCAATTGTACACATAGATGAATATCTTGAACACGTGGACGTAACACTTGGATACACCGAAATATAAATTATACACGCAGATGAATATCTTGAACACGTGGATTTATCTATTGGATACGCAGACATATCAATTGAACACGGAGATGAATATCTTGAACACATGGACGTATCACTTGGATACGCAGAAATATCAATTTTACACGAAGACGTATAACTAGGACACGTAGACGTATATTTAGTCCTACACGTAGACGTATAACTAGGACTAGACAACGTTTTTAACTATGCTGAGGTCTTCTTCCACACACTATATAATAAATGCTATGTTATGGTTCTAATTGCGCTACATTATTTTTTCTCCGATACATTTTTACAGTGTAAATACGTTGTTTTAGCGATATACCGTTCTGAACTTCTTATTGTGCTACAACGTAATTGTTTCAAGTTAACTTGCCATCTACGAAAGCTTGAACGTATTCACAAGTACAACATAGCTACAATAAAATGTTCTTTAACGTTGCCACGTTGTTGTTTTTTTTTTTACTGTATCACAACCTTCTTTTTACTCTAAAACGTACTATAACGTTACTTCGGTGATCAGACATTGAATATTTCTTACTTGTCTACGTGAAAACTTTCTTTCGCTAAATTTTATTAAAAACACTATAACGTTTCATGTACGTAGCAACGTACTACGGTATAACGTTCTTACGAGACCACACACAATTTACGATACACGGGTTTTTACGTTGACACAAAGTTCACCCTTCGAAAATTCCTTCAACTCATTCACTTTCTTAAAAAGTTTCTTATACAGTAAATACTCCACGGCATGAAACTTCCTCCATAGTCAGATCTATGTATGCTCGAAGACTTTATAGCATATTATTTTTGCGGTTTAAATTAATATAATATTCATAAAAGACGCGCTATTTCAAAGAGCTTTCAGGTAAGGGATGTCGTTTCGTACCATCATATATTTTATTGTTGGACCTATTACAAAGATTTATTTAAAATTGGTAATTCATCAAAAGGTGAACATGTAATTTAAAAACATATTAACAATATTTAATAAAATCCTCTGCTAGCACTTACAATTTAAATTGCCCCACATCTGGCAAGCATTGTACGAACCGTCTCAAAATGTTGTTCAACAATGATAACTGTGACCACTCGGGTAGAAACTTGTGTTTTCAAAGCAAACATTGTTAAAGAAGACTGTATCTCGTTATAAATTCATAACAAAAATCATTATTCGATTAAAACTGTTAAATTGGTTCTGGACAGATTGCGTTTCCACCAGCTAAACAAATGTTTAACTTGTTTAACATAACTCAGCGAAAATACTTTCGATATTTCAATATAAAACAATTTCTAAAGTGTCGGCATTCAGGCGAGTTTACATTCGCTAATTGAAGCTGTGTAAATGTTTCCAAAGCGCGAAAAAAAACACGTGCTTAACGTGGAGCGGTTATTAATGAAAAATAATTGGTGATTTGTTTAGTATCAGGCACGGAGCGTTCCGATTGGAATCACAGGTGTTTCTACGCGTTTAAACGTTTCCAGCATTTGAAAATTGTTTTGAATTTAATGTCTGCCCCCACAATGCAATTACATGCAAGGTCTCTGCGTCATATTTTTTCCGCAGCAGGCAAATATTAACTTTCAAACGGTTATGGGATTCTAGAGTGATTGTGTTATTTGCAATTTTTATTTCACGCGATCTTTGTAAGTATTACATTTGATTAATAATTAGCTCGAAATGGCTTGTTAAGCACGTTCAGGTTAAAATGGGAGGAATTTTCACACTGCTGTTTTTGTATTAACAGCTACTTGTGTTGTAAGAACAAGCCCACCTATTCTACAGTTCCGACATGCACTGTCGTCACGAAAATATGAGGTCAGCTTCAAATGTTTGCAGAGCAACTCACTAGTGGTAGGTTCACACACGTTTACAAATTAAACTATCCTAAAAGGGCATGAACAATTTATTATATCCTATAGTCAAACATTACTGTTTCAAAGTTGAATACACATGGGAAATTTTCTACGTTTAAAAGGCTAAACATTTTACTCTCTAACTTCAAGTGGTTGCTTCACAGTCCGTTCGCATGATGGACATATGTGTNTCTTCCCTGATTAGCCTGTGCACAGGCTAATCTGGGACGACACTTTACGCACATGCATTTTGCCCAGCTTTCTCAGAACGCGACTCCTATGTTCAGTTTTCCATCAAACTTTGTTTTCCATAAGTATGTTGGGAAGAACGAGCCATGAATTGTGTGTCGTAGTTAAATGAACGTTGTGTTGATATGTTTCAGGCATTTTCGGTCAACACACGTTTGTGAATATTCTACACGCATTTAAAATCTGACAAGAGAAGTAACTGACATGTGTAGACCGATGTTGTTGATTGAAAATATCTGGGGGGTTTTCTCTAATATTTTCATTCAAGATATTTATCTACGTGTAAAATTGATATTTCTGCGTATCCAAGTGATACTTCTTCGTGTCCAAGATATACACCTACGTGCCCAAGATATACATCAACGGATAACATTGATATTTGTGCGTATCCAAGTGATACGTCTACGTGTCCAAGATATACATATACGTGTCCTAGTTATACATCTCCGTATAACATTAATATTTGTGCGTATCCACGTGATACGTCGACGTGTCAAAGATATACCTCTACGTGCCCAAGATATACATTTTGGTATAACATTGATATTTGTGCGTTTCCACGTAATACCTCTACGTGTCCAAGATATAGATCTACGAGTCCTAGTTATACATCTACGTATAACATTAATATTTGTGCGTATCCACGTGATACGTCTACGTGTCCAAGATATACATTTACGTGTAAAATTGATATCCCTATTTGTCTGACCATGTAACGATGTAAGACAGCTTTAAAGCGTGTTTAATAAAGTTGTTGCATAGTAACTTATACATACCGCTAGCTTTGTTAGAAAGAACCTAGAAGCGCTTATATATAAGTAGATTTATATAATGGCGGTTATATTTGTGTTTTCAATTAATTGTAAAGGACTCTTTTCAAGCATAAGAAATTATCCTGGTAATTGATGTGTAGCTGTAAGTGAGTGAAACGAGTGTGTGTACATTTGCGCTCACAGAGAGCTTTTGGTGCGGTTTCAGATTGGGTCAATAATCTGGTCTAAGTTGTGCATACGAATCTAAATTGGTTTCAGTCAGAACTTGACATTTACATTTATTTATATTAATGCACAAAATTAGAAGTATACATACACCAGTGTTGTGTTAAACCTATGAATTATGCCCCACCTCAATGTGAAATTAATGAAATTGTTTTACCTAAACGATTGTCTCGTTATGTACTGGCTTTTATGTATTATGTATTATCGCCTGTTCAAAGGCACACCAAAATAACACTTTGGATTGCTTATTTATTAGAGGGACGACATTTCAACTTGTATTTAAGAACTTAAGGAATATTGATGAACTTAAAATTGAGCGTCAACGTTCGTTTTAAATGGAAAAAAAATCGTTTTGCTCTGTTCAAAAACTTCAAACGTATATTAACGTCGTCCTTTTATTGAGAAAATGTAGAATAAGGAAATATTTGTTGAAATTAAGCACACAATCGTCAATATTGTCGAATCATTAAACTGTCCAATGTTTTTGGTGTTCATATTTATAGATCTAAATTAATATACTAAAGTATGTTGTCTACGATATTCTGGGTGAGTTGCTTAACACTCGTGTTAGAAACTTGTTAAAAACTAGTACCTTCGGTTTGTACATGGTCAAAATTAAAATTAGAATTGCATGCTTTTTTAGGCTGGTACTTTTTTTACCGAAAATGAATGCATGGTCTGAAAAATTACCCGAATTACGTATGTTAAGATTTCATTTTCGAGCGGCTAGAAATAATCTATTTACAAAATAATGGCACGTGCGTGATCCAATGTCTCTGGCTGCTGAGTCTCATATGTACCAGCATATATATTTTAAGAAAGTATCCAACAATATCAATGTTGTAATAACAAACGCCTTATGTGACATCTTTTGAAAATGAACGTTGCTCTTATATTTTTGCTCAATTAAATACTGTAATGACAAACCGTTTGCTCCTTGCAATATTTACCAAGTGTTTTAAACTTTTAATATATTTTATTTCTCTTAGTACCAACTGTCAACAAACGCAGCGCAAATATTTATTTATCCTCCCTTTTCAACAAAACGAAATCATACTATCCATTTTAAGTGTCTCATTCAAATTCAAAAGGCTCAGCGTGCCCATATTTTGCCACGTGTGTTTTAATAGTACCATCTTTAACATGTTTCTCCTAATGAAAGGTTTGTAAATTTGTTAAAATAAGATTCACACCGGGGTAAGAATTTTTTTAATAAAGTGGAAAAACGAGCTTACATGAATAAGATTCGCCATTCAGGTGTCAACAATGTTTGTTTCAGGAATAAAAATGTTGTATCTTATTTCAAGTAGTTGTCCTATTTCCTCATTGACGAGCCGTGAAAGTTTGCTCTCCAAACTTGAGCCCATGTGGGGTTGGGTTTGGNAATTTGCACGTATACGTATATTTAGGACTAGACAACGTGTTAAACTATGCTTGCGTGTTCTTTCGCACACTTAATAATTGATACTATGTTATGGTTCTAACTGCGCTACATTATTTTGTTCGCCGATACATTTTTTACTGCGTACATACGTTGTTATAGCGATATACCGTTCTGAACTTCGTATTGTGCTACAACGTAAATGCTACAAGTTTACGTGCCATCTACGAAAGCTTGAACGTATTCGCAAGTACAACATAGCTACAATAAAATGTTCTTTAACGTTGCCACGTTGTTGTTTTTTTTTTACTGAATCACAACCTTCTTTCTACTCTAAAACGCACTATAACGTTATTACGGCGATTAAACATTGACTATTTTTTACTTGTCTACGCTACAAATTCCACAATATGCTACATTTAGTTAAAAACACTTACTCAAGTTTCATTTACATAATAACGTATAACGGTATAACGTACTTACGAGACCAAACACAATTTACGACGCACGGGTATTTACGATGACACAAAGTTTTAAGCACCCTACGAAAATTCCTTCAACTCTTTGACTGTATTAAAACGTTTGTAATACGCCACAGCATGAAAGTTCCTCCATAGTCAGATTTATGTATACTCGAAGACTATAAATAGAATATTATGTTTGCGATTTGAATTGATATATATATATGCATAAAAGACGCGCTATTTCAGAGTACTCTCAGGTTAGGGGTGTCGTTGCGTACCATCATATATTTTATTTTTGGACATTTTACAAATATTCATTTGAAATTGTAAATTCATCAATAGGTGATCATGTCATTTAAAAACATGTTAACACTATTAAATAAAATCCTGTGCTAGCACTTACCTAAATTTCCCCACATCAGTTCTGGCAAACATTGTAAGAACCGTCTCAAAATGTTGTACAACAATGATTACATTGACCACTCAAGTAAAAACTTGTGTTTTCAATGCAAACATTGTTAAAGAAGACTGTATCTCGTTATAAAATTCATATCATAAATCATTATTTGATTAAAACGGTTAAATTGGTTCTGGACAGATTGCGTTTCCACCAGCTAAACAAATGTTTAACTTGTTTAACATAACTCAGCGAAAAAATACTTTCGATATTTAAATATGAAACAATTTCTTAAGTGTCGGCATTCGAGCGAGTTTACATTCGTTAATTGAAGTTGTGTAAATGTTTCCAAATCGCGAAAAAACACGTGCTTAACGTGGAGCGGTTATTATTGAAAAATAATTGGTGATTGGTTTGTAGCAGGCACGGAGCGTTCCGATTGGAATCACAGGTGTTTCTACGCGTTTAAACGTTTCCAGCATTTGAAAATTGTTTTGAATTTTTTGTTTGCTCCCACAATGCAATTAAATGCAAGTTCTCTGCGTCATATTTTTTCCACAGCAGGCAAATATTAACTTTTAAGCGATTATGGAATTCTAGCGTGAATGTGTATTTGCAATTTTTATTTCACGCGATCTTTGTAAGTGTAACATTTGATTAATAATTAGCTCAAAATGGCTTGTTAAGCACGTTCAGATTGAAATGGGAGGAATTTTCACCCTCCTGTTTTTGTATTAACAGCTACTTGTATTGTAAGAACAAGCCCACCTATTTTACAGTTTCGACATGCACTGTCTTCACGAAATATGAGGTCAGCTTCAAATGTTTACAGAGAAACCCTCTAGTGATTGATTCACACAGGTTTACAAATAAACCATCCTAAAAAGGCAATGAACGATTTATTCTATCCTATAGTCAAACATTACTGTTTCAAAGTTGAAAACAAATGGGGAATTTAGTGATACTTCTACGTGTCCAAGATATACATCTATGTGTAACATCGATATTTTTGCGCGTCCACGTGTAACGTTTAAGTGTCCAAGATATACATCTACGTGTCCAAGATATACTTCTACGTATTCAAGATATACATCTACGTGTAACATCGATATTTATGCGTATACACGTGATACGTCTAAGTGTCCAAGATAAACAGCTACGTGCCAAAGATATACATCTACGTGCCCTAGTAATACATCTACGTGTAACATTGATAGTTCTGCGTATCCACGTTATACGTCTTAGTGTCCAAGATATACACTACGTGCCCAAGATAAACAGCTACATGCCCAAGATATACATCTACCTGCCCTAGTTATACATCTACGTGTAACATTGATAGTTCTGCGAATCCACGTGATACGTCAACGTGTCCAAGATATACATCTACGTGTGCAAGATATACATCTACGTGCCCTAGTTATACATCTACGTGTAACATTGATATTTCTGCGCATCCAAGTGATACGTCTAAGTGTCCAAGATATACGTTTACGTGTCCCAGTTATACATCAACGTATAACATTGATATTTGTGCGTATCTTCGGGATACTTCTACGTGTCCAAGATAAACAGCTACCGGGTACGTGCCCAAGATATACATCTACGTGCCCTAGGTATACATCTACGTATAACATTGATATTTGTGCGTATCAACGTGATACGTCTACGTGTCCAAGATATACATCTACGTGTCCTAGTTATACATCTACATATAACATTTATATTTGTGCGTATCCACGTGATACGACTACGTGTCCAAGATATAAATCTACGTGTAAAATTGACAACTTTAAAGCGTGTTAAGAAAGTTGTTGCATAGTAACTAATACATACCGCTAGCTTTGTTAGAAAGAACCTTGTAGCGCTTATGAATAAGTAGATTTATATAATGGCGGTTATATTTGTGTTTTCAATTAATTGTAAAGGACTCTTTTTAAGCATAAAGAATTATCCTGGTAATTGAATTGTATCTGTAAGTGAGTGTAACGCTCGTGTGTACATTTGCGCTCACAGAGAGCTTTTGGTGCGGTTTTAGATTGGGTCAATAATCTCATCTAAGTGGTGTATACGAATCTAAATTGCTTTCAGTCAAAACTTGACATTTACATTTATTTCTATTAATGCTCACAATTAGAAGTATACATACACCAGTGTTGTGTTAACCCTTTGAGCGCTGGAACCGGATTTTGAAGGCCTTTGCAAACAGTTTGGATCCAGATGAGACGCCACAGAACGTGGCGTCTCATCAGGATCCAAACTGTTTGCTATTCTGATAGTATTCTTTGAAAAAAATCAAAGAAAATGCTAATTTTAGAAATTTAGCAGACAACATTTTAGCAGACGACAAATTTCCCAGCATGCAAAGGGTTAAACATATGCATTAGGCCCCACTGCAATGTAAAATATATGAAATTGTTTTACCTCAACGATCGTCTTGTTATTCACTGGCTTTTATGTATTATGTATTGTCGCCTGTTCAAAGGCACACCGAAATAACAATTTGGATTGCTACTTTATTAGAGGGACGACATTTCAACTTGTATTAAAGAACATATGGAATATTGATGAACTTAAAATTGTAGCGTCCACGTTTGTTTGAAAATAAATCGCTATGGTCTGCTCAAACGCTTCAAAAGTATATAAACGTCGTCCTTTAAAAACGTAATGATATGTTTAAAATGTACTTAAAGGAATGTTTAACTTGCTAAGATCCAACAAAGCGTAATAATAATATTGTTTATTTTTAATAATACGTGATTGACCTATTGATTATGTTACCAAGAAAGTATCCAACCACATTAATGTTGTTATAACAAACGCCTAATCTGACATCTTTTAAAAATGAACTTTTCGCTTATATGTTTGCTCAATTAAATGCTGTAATGCCACACCGTTTGCTCGCTGCAATATTTACCAATAGTTTTACACTTTTAATATATTTTATTTCTCTTAGTATAAACTGTCAACAAAAGCCGCGCAAATATTTATGTATCCTCCTTTTTCACAAAACGAAAACATACTATCCATTTAAAGTGTCTTATTCAAATTCAAACGGCTCAGCGCGCCCATATTTTGTCACGTGTGTTTTAATAGTACCATCATTAACGTGCTTCTCCGAATGAAAGGTTTGTAAATTTGTTAAAATAAGATTCACACCGGGGTAAGAACATTTTAATTAAGTGGAAAACGAGCTTACTTGAATAAGATTCGCCATACAGGTGTCAAGAATGTTTGTTTAAGGAATAACAATGTTGTATCTTATTTCAAGTAGTTGTCCTATTTCCTCATTGAAGAGCCGTTAAAGTTTGCTCTCCAAACTTGAGCCCATGTGGGGTTGGGTTTGCAAGTGTGGGAACCAAAATATCAGTTTGAAATAACGTTTAATTCGGGTTTATGTAACCACGTGGTAAAAACATTTTAACTGTGGCACTGATCTGACTTGTTATTTATTTTCTTTTGTGTGCACAATAGTATTATTCAGATACGTGGTAGTATAATTTCGACACAAAAGTATCACTTGGGCGCATGAAATTTATAGAAAGATACTTAGACGTAACACTTGGTCACATGGTGGTATCATTTAGACACGAAGACGGTTAGCTTGAACACGTAGACGTATCACATGGATACGCAGAAATATCAATTGTACACGTAGATGTATATCTTGGATGCTAAGACGTTTATCTTGGACACTAAGACATATATCTTGGACACTTAAACGTATCACTTGAAAACGCAGACATACCAATGTAACACGTAGACGTATATCTTGGACACTTAGACGTATCACTTGGGTACGCAGACATATCAATGTAAAACGTAGATGTATATATTGGACACTTTAACGTATCACTTGGATACGCAGACATATCAATGTAACACGTAGACGTATATCTTGGACACTTAGACGTATCACTTGGATACACAGACATATCAATGTAACACGTAGATGTATATCTTGGACACTTAGACGTATCACTTAGATACGCAGACATATCAATGTTACACGTAGACGTATATCTTGGACACTCAGACGTATCACTTGGATACGCACACATATCAATGTAACACGTAGATGTATATCTTGGACACTTAAACGTATCAATTAGATTCCCAGACATATCATTGTAACACGCAGATGTATATCTTGGACACTTAAACGTATCACTTGGATACGCAGACATATCAATGTAACACGTCGATGTTTATCTTGGACACTTAGACGTATCACTTGGATACGCAGACATATCATTGTAACACGTAAATGTATATCTTGGACACTTAGACGTATCACTTGGATACGCAGACATATCAATGTAACACGTAGACGTATATATTGGACACTTAGACGTATCACTAGGATACGCAGACATATCAAATGGACACGTAGACGTTAATCTAAGACACTTAGACGTATATCTTGGATACGCAGAACTAGCAAATTTACACGTAGACGTGTAACTAGGACTAGACAACGTTTTAACTATGCTGACGTGTTCTTTCGCACACTATATAATTGATGCAATGTTAGGGTTCTTACTGCGCTACATTATTTTTTCGCCGATACATTGTTTACTGCGACATAACGTTCTTAACTTCTTATTGTGCTACAACGTTATTGCTTCAATTTAAAGTGCCAACTACGAAAGCTTGAACGTATTCGCAAGTACAACATAGCTACGCTAAAATGTTCTTTAACGTTGCCACGTTTTTTTAACTGTATAACAACATTCTTTCTACGCTAAAAACGCACCATTCCGCTTCTACGGCGATAAAACATTGACTATTTTTTACTTGTCTGCGCTTCAACTTTCCTAATACGCTACATTTTGTTAAAAACACGGTTAGTTTCATTTTCGTAACAACGTATTACGGTATAATAGACAATTAACGAGGAACGGGTATTTACGATGACACACAGTTTTAAGCACCCTACGAAAATTCCTAAAACTCTGCGACTTTATTAAAACGCTTCTAATACTCCACAGCACGGAAATTCTTCCATAGTTGGATATCTTTATACTCGAAGACTATACGTAGCATATTAGTTTTGCGATTTGATTTGATATTTATGCATTCAAAGAACTGTCAGGTAATGTGTGTCGTTTCGTACCATCATATATGTTATTGTTGGACACCTGTAACAAAGGTTTATTTGAAATTGCCAATTCATCAATAGGTGAACATGTAACTTAAAAACACGTTAACACTATTCAATAAAATCCTCTGCTAACACTAACCTTTTAAAATTGCCCCACATCTGACAAACATTGTAAGAACCGTCTCAAAATGTTGTTCAGGTCGAAACTCGTGTATTCAATTCAAATATGTTTAAGAAGACTGTATCTCGATATAAAATTCATAACAAAAATCATTATTTGATTAAAACGGTTAAATTGGTTCTGGACAGATTGCATTTCCACCAGCTAAACAAATGTTTAACTTGTTAAACATAACTCAGCGGAAATACTTTCGATATTTCAATATGAAACAATTTCTAAATTGTCGGCATTCGAGCGAGTTTACATTCGCTAATTGAAGCTGTATAAATGTTTCCAAAGCGCGAAAAAACACGTGCTAAACGTGGAGCGGTAATTATTGAAAAATAATTGGTGATTGGTTAGTAGCAGGCACAGAGCGTTCCGATTGGAATCACAGGTGTTTCTACGCGTTTAAACGTTTCCAGCATTTGAAAATTGTTTTGAATTTATTGTTTGCCCCCACAATGCAATTAAATGCAAAGACTCTGCGTCCTTGTTTTTCAGCAGCAGGCAAATATTAACTTTTAAACGGTAATGGAATTCTAGAGTGAATGCGTTATTTGCAATTTTTATTTCACGCGATCTTTGTAAGTATAACATTTGATTAATAATAAGCTCGAAATGGCTTGTTAAGCACGTTCAGTTTGAAATGGGAGGACTTTTCACCCTGCTGTTTTTGTATTAACAGCTTCTTGTATTGTAAGAACAAGTCCACCTATTTTACAGTTCCGACATGCACTGTCGTCACGAAATATGAGGTCAGCTTCAAATGTTTGCAGAGGAACTCACTAGTGATTGATTCACACATGTTAACAAATTAAACTATCCTAAAAAGGCAATGAACGAATTATTCTATCCTATAGTCAAACATTGCTGTTTAAAAATGAATACAAATGGGAAATGTTCTACGTTTAAAAAGCTAAACATTTTACTCTCTAACTTCAAGTGGTTCCTTCACAGACCGTTCGCATGATGGTTATCGTGTACATATGTGCAGTTTACCGTCAAACCTTGTTTTCCATAAGTGTGTAGGATAGAACGAGCCATGAATTGTGTGTCATAGTTAAATGAAAGGTGTGTTGATATTTTTCATGCATTTTCGGTCAACACGCGTTTGTGAATATTCTACAGCATTTAAAATGTGACAAGAGAAGTAACTGACATTGGTAGACCGATGTTGTTGATTGAAAATATCGCGTTTGTTATCTTATATTTTCATTCAAGATATTTATTTACGTGTAAAATTGATATTTCTGCGCATTCAAGTGATACTTCTACGTGTCCAAGATATAAATCTACGTGTTACCTTGTTATTTGTGCGAATCCACGTGATTCGACTACGTGTCCAAGATATACATCTACGTGTCCTAGCTATGTGTAACATCGATATTTCTGCTTATCCACGTGATATGTTTACGTGTCCAAGATATCAATCCACGTGTCCAAGATATACGTCTACGTGTCCAAGATATACATCTTCCTGTCCAAGATATACGTCTACGTGTAACCTCGATATTTCTGCGTATCCACGTGATACGTCTACCTGTCCAAGATATACATCTACGTGCCCAAGATATACGTCTGCGTGTCCTAGTAATACATCTACGAATTACATTGAAATTTGTGCGTATCCACGTGATACGTATACGTGTCCAAGATATAGAGCTATGTGCCCAAGATATACATCTACGTGCCCTAGATATACGTCTACGTGTCCTAGTAATACATCTACGTATAACATTGAAATTTGTGCGTATCCACATGAAACGTCTACGTGTCTAAGATATACATCTACGTGCCCTGGTTACACATCTTGGTATAACATTGATATTTGTGCGAATCCACGTGATACGTCTTCGTGTCCAAGATATCCATCTACGAGCCCTAGTTATACATCTACGTATAACATTGATATTTGTGCGAATCCACGTGATACGTCTAAGTGTCCAAGATATACAACTTCTTGTAAAATCTGACCATGTAACGATGTAAGACAGCTTTGAAGCGTTTTAAGATAGTTGTTGCATAGTAACTAATACATTCCGCTAGCTTTGTTAGAAAGAACCTATTAGCGCTTATGTATAAGTAGATATATATAATGGCGGTTATATTCGTGATTTCAATTAATTGTAACGGACTCTTTTGAAGCATAAGAAATTATCCTGGTAATTGATGTGTAACTGTGAGTGAAACGCTCGTGTGTTCATTTGCGCTCACAGAGAGCTTTTGGTGCGGTTTCAGATTGGGTCAATAATCTGATATAAGTGGTGTATACGAATCTAAATTGATTTCAGTCAGAACTTGACATTTACATTTGTTTCTATTAATGCTCAAAATTAGAAGTATACATACGCCAGTGTTGTGTTAAACCTATGCATTATGCCCCACCGCAGTGGAAAATTAATGAAATTGTTTTACCTCAACGATTGTCGCGTTATGCACTGGCTTGTATGTATTATGACTTGCCGCTTGTTCAAAGGCACATCGAAGTAACAATTTTGCATTGCTAATTTACAAGACGGCAGGCATTTAATATGTATTAAAGAAAATAAGGAATATTCATGAACTTAAAATTGAGTGTCAACGTTTGTTTGAAAAGAAAAAAAAAATCGTTTCGTTCTGTTCAAAAGCTTCAAACATATATTTACGTCGTCCTTTTATTGAGAAAATGTAGAATAAGGAAATATTTGTTGAAATTAAGCACATAAACGACATAATTGTCGAATCATTAAACTGTCCAATAGTTTTGTGTTCATATTTATAGATCTAAATTAATATACTAAAGTATATTGTCTACGACATTCTAGGTGAGTTGCTTAACCCTCGTGTTAGAAACTTGTTAAATACTAGTAACTTCGGTTGGTACACGGTCAACATTAAATTTTGAATTGCATGCCTTTTTAGTCTGGTACTTTTTTACCTAAAATGAATGCATGATCTTAAAAGTTAGACAGTTACGTAGGTTAAGATTTCATTTTCGAGCGGCTAGAAATGATCTATTTACAAAATAATGTCACGTGCGTGATCCAATGTCTCTGGCTGCTGAGTCTCATATATACCAGCATATATATTTAAAAAAAGTATCCAACAATATCTATGTTGTTATAACAAACGCCTAATATGACATCTTTTGAAAATGAACGTTGCTCTTATATTTTTGCTCAATTAAATACTGTAATGACAAACCGTTTGCTCCTTGCAATATTTACCAAATGTTTTAAACTTTTAATATATTTTATTTCTCTTAGTACAAACTGTCAACAAACGCAGCGCAAATATTTATTTATACTCCCTTTTCAACAAAACGAAAACATACTATCCATTTTAAGTGTCTCATTCAAATTCAAAAGGCTCAGCGTGTCCATATTTTGCCACGTGTTATTTAATAGTACCATCATTAACATGTTTCTCCTAATGAAAGGTTTGTAAATTTGTTAAAATAAGATTCACACCGGGGTAAGAAATATTTTAATAAAGTGGAAAACGAGCTTACTTGTATAAGATTCGCCATTCAGGTGTCAAGAATGTTTGTTTAAGGAACAAAAATGTTGTATCTTATTTCAAGTAGTTGTCCCATTTCCTCATTGAAGAGCCGTTAAAGTTTGCTCTCCAAACTTGAGCCCATGTGGGGTTGGGTTTGGAAGTGTGGGAATCAAAATATCAGTTTGAAATAACGTTTTATTCGGGTTGATGTAACCACGTGGTAAAAAAAATCAACGGTTGCCACAGCGTTTGCTCGCTGCAATATTTACCAAGAGTTTAATAACTTTTAATATATTTTATTTCTCTTAGTGCAAACTGTCAACAAAAGCAGCGCTCCTTTTCCACAAAACGAAAACATACAATCCATTTTAATTGATCCGAAGTGTAAATTGTTATTTCTTTTATGTTGTGTGCACAAAAGTAGTAGTTACTACGTATGTAGAAGTATTATTCAGATACTTGGTAGAATAATTTCAACACAAAAGTATCTCTTGGACGGATGAAATTAATACAAAGACACTTAGACGCATCATTTGGTCACATGGAAGTATCATTAAGATACGAAGACGTTTAGCTTGAACACGTCGAAGTATCATTTGGATACGCAGACATATCAATTTTACACATACACTTATATCTTGGACACTAAGATGTATATCTTGGACACTTAGACACACATCTTGAACACTTAAACGTATATATTGGACACTTAGACTAATCACGTGGATACGCAGAAATATCAATTGTACACGTAAGTGTATATCTTGGAATGGTATACGTATATCTTGGACACGTAGACGTATCACTTGTATACGCAGAACTAGCAAATTTACACGCAGACGTATAACTAGGACCAGACAACGTTTTAACTATGCTGAATTGTTCTTTCGCACACTAAATAATTGATGCTATGATATGGTTCCTACTGAGCTACTTTTTTTTCGCCGAAACAGTTTTTTACTTCGCAAATACGTTGTTCTAGCGATATACCGTCCTTAACTTCGTATTGTGCTACAACGTAATTGCTACAAGTTAACGTGCCAACTACGAAAGCTTGGACGTATTTGCAAGTACAACGCTAAAATGTTCTTTAACGTTGCCACGTTTTTTTTACTGTATCACCACCTTCTTTCTACGCTAAAACGCTCTATAACGCTACAAAGGCTATTTTTTACTTGTCTACTCTACAACTTTCGTCATACAAAACACAATTTACGATGCACGGGTATTTACAATGACTCAAAGTTTTAAGCATCCTAGGAAAATTACTTTAACTCTTTTACTGTATTAATATAAAACGTTTCTAATACTCAACAGCATGGAAGTTCCTACATAGCCGGACTTATGTATACTCGAAGACTATACATAGCATATTATTTTTGTGATTTGAATTTATATGTATGCATAAAAGACGCGCTATTTAAAAAAGCTTCCATGTCACGGGTGCCGTTTCGCACCATCATATATTTTATTTTTGGACACATATTACAAAGATTAATTTGAAATTGGCAATTCATCAATAGGTGAACGTGTAATTTAAAAACATGTTAATACTATTCAATAAAATCCAGTGCTAGCACTCACCTTTTTAAATTGCCCCACATCTGGCAAATATTGTAAGAACCGTCCTAAAATAATGTTCAACAATGATAACTGTGACCACTCGAGTAGAAACTTGTGTTTTCAATGCAAACATTGTTAAAGAAGACTGTATCTCGTTGTAAAATTCCTAACAAAAATTATTATTTGATTAAAACGGTTAAATTGGTTTTGGACAGATTGCGTTTCCACCAGCTAAACACATGCTTAACTTGTTTAACATAACTCAGCGAAAATACTTTCGATATTTCAATATGAAACAAGTGTCGGCATTCACACGAGTTTACATTCGCTAATTGAAGCTGTGTAAATGTTTCCAAAGCGCGAGAGCGGTTATTATTGAAAAAAATGGTGATTGGTTTGTATCAGGCACGTAGCGTCCCGATTGGAATCACAGGTGTTTCTACGCGTTTAAACGTTTCCAGCATTTGAAAACTGTTTCGAATTTATTGTTTGCCCCCACAATGGAATTACATGCAAGGTCTCTGCGTCATATTTTTTCAGCAGCAGGCAAATATTAACTTTTAAATGGTTATAGGATTCTAGAGTGAATGTGTTATTTGCAATTTTTACTTCACGCGATCTTTGGAAGTATAACATTTGATTAATATTTAGCTCGAAACGGCTTGTTAAGCACGTTCAGATTGAAATGGGAGGAATTTTCACCCTGCTGTTTTTGTATTAACAGCTACTTGTATTGTAAGAACAAGTCCACCTATTTTACAGTTCCGACATGCACTGTCTTCACGAAATATGAGGTCAGCTTTAAGTGTTTGCAGAGAAACTCACTAGTGATTGATTCACACATGTTTACAAATTAAACTATCCTAAAAAGGCAATGAACGATTTATTCTATCCTATAGTCAAACATTACTGTTTCAAAGTTGAATACAAATTTGAAATTTTCTACGTTTAAAAGGCTAAACATTTTACTCTCTTACTTCATGTGGTTCCTTCACAGTCCGTTCGCATGATGGTTATCTTGTACATATGTGCAGTTTACCGTCAAACCTTGTTTTCCATAAGTGTGTTGGATAGAACGAGCCATGAATTGTATGTCATAGTTAAATGAAAGGTGTGTTGATATTTTTCATGCATTTTCGGTCAACACGCGTTTGTGAATATTCTACAAGCATTTAAAATGTGACAAGAGAAGTAACTGACATTGGTAGACCGATGTGGTTTATTGAAAATATCGCGTTTTTTTTCTCTTAAATTTTCATTCACGATATTTATCTACGTGTACAATTGATATTTCTGAGCATCCAAGTGATACGTCTAAGTGTCCAAGATATACATCTACGTGCCCAAGATATACATCTACGTGCCAAGGATATACATTTACGTGCCCTAGTAATACATCTACGTATCACATTGATATTTGTGCGTATCCACGTGATACGTCTACGTGTCCAAGATATACATCTACGTTCCCTAGATATACATATACGTGCCCTAGTTATACATCTACGTGCCCTAGTTATACATCTACGTGCCCTCGTTATACATCTACGTGCCCTAGTTATATATCTACGTGCCCTAGTTATACGTCTACGTGCCCTATTTATACATCTACGTATAACACTGATATTTCTGCGTATCCACGTGATACGTCTTCGTGTCAAAGATAACATCTACGTGCCCTAGATATACGTCTACGTGCCCGAGTTATACATCTACGTGCTCTTGTTATACATCTACGTGCCCTAGTTATACATCTACGCATAGCATTGATATTTCTGCGTATCCACGTGCTACAACTATGTGTCCAAGATATACATTCACGTGTCCTAGTTATACATCTACGTGCCCTAGTTATACATCTACGTACCCTAGTTAAACATCTTCGTTCCCTAGTTATACATCTACGTGTAACATCGATATTTGTGCATATCCACGTGATACATCTAAGTGTACAAGATATACATCTACGTGTCCAAGATATACATCTACGTGTAACATCGATATTTCTACGTATCCACGTGATACTTCTACGTGTCCAAGATATACATCTACGTTTCCAAGATATACATCTACGTTAACATCGATATTTCTGCGTATCCACGTGATACGTCTACGTGTCCAAGATATACGTCTACGTGCCAAAGATATACATCTACGTGCCCTAGTTATACATCTACGTATTACATTGATATTTGTGCGTAACCACGTGATACGTCTACGTGTCCAAGATATACGTCTACGTGTAACATTGATATTTCTGCGTATCTGACCATGTAAAGTGGTAAGACAACTTTAAAGCGTGTTAAAAAAAGTTGTTGCATAGTAACTAATACATACCGCTAGTTTTGTCATAAAGAACCTAGTAGCGCTTATGTATAAGTAGATTTATATTATGGTTGTCCAATTTGGGTTTATTATTTTTAAAGGACTCTTTTAAGCATTTGAAATGATACCGTTTATAGCTGGGTAACTTCAGGTGAGTGAAACGCTCGTGTGTACATTTGCGCTCACAGAGAGCTTTCGGTGCGGTTTCAGAGTGGGTCAATTATCTGATCTAAGTGGTGTATCCGAATCTAAATTGATTTTAGTCAAAACTTGACATTTACATTTATTTATATTAATGTACAAAATTAGAAGTATACATACGCCAGTGTTGTATCAAACATATACATTATGCCCCACCGCAATGTAAAATTAATGAAATTGTTTTACCTCTACGATTGTGTCGTTATGCACTGGCATTTATTTAATATAAATTGTCGCTTGTTCAAAGGCACACCGAAATAACAATTTGAATTGTTAATTTACAAGAGCGCAGACATTTCAAAATGTATAAAAAACAAAAGAAATATTGATGAACTTAAAAATTGAGTTCCGTTCTGTTCAACAGATTCACAAGTGTATTAACGTCGTCCTTTACAAAATGTAATGTTATTTTTAAATGTTGATTAAGGAATGTTGAAAAAACTATGATCAAACAAAGCGTTATTATAGTGTTTATTACAAATTTTAAAAGATCTTCATACTGATCCTTTTAGTATCTGAGATTTTGAAAGGTTTTGTGTAACATCATTAATTGTAGTAATAATCTTCGACTTATTGCGTTAGAATCGATCATCGTCCATAAATTGAACAAACAGTTGCCAGCTCATGTTTATCTCAATCGTTATCGTATCACTTGTCAATGGGTCGTAATTCCATGCAACAGCTTTATAATTACCACAATATAACATTTATTTAACAATTGTCTAAACACAGCTACCCCGCGATTATCTAATTAAGTCCAAGTCTTTGCAGAGATCGTGAGAGATTTATAGCAATTTAAATATTTATTCTTGTTAATCAGATTATAAGTAGCTTCGGATGAGATTTACGATGTTTTTACAACGCTTGCCCCGGATTATGATATTATGGTGTCATCGACCATGTTTGTGATATCCTATTATTACTTCTGTTGTTTGTCAATACACAGGTACGGCTACACAATACACAGGTGCGGTTACGTTAGTTATATGAGCCGCGTCAAGCGAAAATGGGCCTTAAGACATATCCGAACAGTCTAGCTCCACACATGCATCTGCCTGCGAATGCTCAGATGAAGTGTCATAATGTCAGCTAAAGAGACCGAGAAACCTAGCGTGACTATAAGGCTGACACGGTAGCCCATGCCGAGGCTGTGGGAATGAACAAGCTCGTCTTGAGCAACGCTGCCCCTGTATTGCATAAGAACCATTTTCGCATGATGTGGCTCTTATCATACACATATTAATGTGTTGTTTTTTGTTGTGCAATTTTACTTTACACATAATCGATCGCATGACCAATAAGAGATGTGAAGATGTATACATTAGTTTAATTTAAACATATTTATGCGTGGAACCAGTACATAATGTCTTTGGTGGAGATCTAAAGAACGCTCCCACAGTGGGGTTCTCTGTCGGTCGCTAGGCGCACACCATATTCACTACACCACGGCGATCTGAAATTTATACTTGAGTAATCAATTAAATATATTAAGCAATAAAACTGCATTTTAGACGTATTCAACGGAAGAAATTCGTAGAATAGTGATAAAAAAAGTGTATTAATCATGGTCGCATGGATTGTAAGTTCATATCTAGACCCAAACATTTAGTTAAATGATGTTGTTGTGCAAAAAAAGAAATGCGTGTGTATGTGCCTTAACGTTAATTTTAATAGGGTTTGATGATTTTTGTCGAACCCAGGTTTTGACCTTTACTAATTTAGCCAATACAATGTTGATGTAATTTCCGTATGACCGAGTGAATAAATCCTTGTTTAAGATGTCAGCCCCGCACACTCTTTCATAAGCAGCCTGAGCTGTCGTCGGAAAATTCACCCAACGATCCTATCCTAATCCCTATCACCCCTTGTTCAAACAGCTTTAAAATCACGCCCTTAAAGACTCGCATTAACATTTACTCCTAACCATAATCTTAAGCAACTACGAACCGACGAACGCCATATAAATAACAATCTTCTCATACAAGTATTCACCACTTGTTTACATTTCCTACTCAGTATTTGAAGAACTCCATAAATATATATCATGGATGTAAACCGAGTATTATTGTCCGTATATTGCCTCTTGAATATTCCTAGGATAAAGCAATAATTTTGCGTTTGAATTTATTTAAAACGGGGGAAGCATTGTACGCCATGTACTTATCAAAGTAATTAAAATGAAAATCAAAGTTTCAAGGGCTTTCTCGAATGGCGTCAGCTTAAATCGTGACAGAGAATATAAGAGGTTAATGATATTATTTGTTTAACGATCCGCTGTGACGCAACTCAGACGTACCAAGTCAAGAGATTCGTTGTTAGTATCCATAGCTACAGTCTTCATCAGTTTAACTCAAACGTACAGAATCCAGAGATTCTTTGCTAGTTTCCGTGGCCTAATTAAATCTGACGATCAAGTCTAGAGTTTCTTTGCTGGTATTCATAGGTACAGTTTTTAGCTCAGACTTTACGAGTATATAGATTATTTGCTACTCTCCAGTATTCATCAGTTTTAACAACACTTCTATATTAAGACTTCTTGTTATTAATGCATGAGAATCCATATCTAAAAATAGCACTCAGCTCCTTTTTTTTTATAACAGTATACTAAAAATATTGTATGACAACTAAAACTATTTTATGAATAAACAATGTTTAAAATATATTTTTACATGGAAATTTATTTAAGTTATAGGTTTCCTATAAAATAAAAAAGAACGTGTTACACATTTATATTTCTAAGCGACAATCAAAGCAATGAATAGCAAAATATTAAGCAACATTTGTCGCATAAAAAACATAACCATACATGTATATTATTTATTTCTGTATTTTAAAGCGAGTATAAACGATTTTAGTGTTAACATTTTGTTTTCGCAATTTTAAACAAATACAGGATTATGAACAAAAAGTTGAATAAAAAGTGAGTATTAACTATCTGTACAAATTACACGTTACTATAACATGTGTTGTGCAGTTTGATTTGGCTTGAACGGTTGGTAGTGATTAAATAGTCCTCCCGCGTAACCCAAAATCATGTAACCGCCCTTGTACACTCGCTTTAATGTATTTCTTCCTATTGCATTTTAACATTTGTTCTGTTGTTGTTGTTATAGTTTATTCAGCTGTTACAATACTCTCATCGAGTAAGACAGCATTTTCGAAATGTAAGTATTTGTAATTAACTGAGTGAGCCATAAAATATGCATGAAACCATTAACTATACACGCTGACACCACTTTCGCCCCGCCGCTGTCCGACTGTGTGCTTTTCTCACAGTAAGTAAAGCAATAACCACGTCTTCATCATCGCTCACTATGTCATCATAAAGTTCGCATCCCGTTGCCAACACCCCTATCAGTGTGACACTATCATAGTAGGCAGCCGGACTTATCACTCTTGTGTCGTGAAACGGTCTTNTCATCATCGTCGTCATCATCATTATCATCATCATCATCATCATCATCATCATCATCATCATCATCATCATCATCATCATCATCATCTCATCATCATCATCATCATCGTCATCATCGTCATCATCCATCATTGTCATCATCCATCATTGTCATCATCATTGTCGATGTCGTCGTCGTCGACATCATCATCATCATCATCTTCATCATCATCATCGTCATCATCATCATCCATCATTGTCATCATCCATCATTGTCATCATCATCGTCGATGTCGTTGTCGTCGACAATATCATCATCATCCTCATCATCCTCATTATATACAACGCGAGAAACCACATCTTCAAATGCCGTTAAGAAGTCGAAGAAATTATCCGTTCGTCATCAGCCATAGTTCTCACATCATTGGGTCAAATATTGTTTCTTTTAAATAAAGCCATGTCGATATCTCCTATTCAATGTGATATATTGTCTGAGATTATTAGAGAAAATTTGAATTATCAAGAGTTTTATAACCGACAGGGAGAAAATATTGTTGTATGAACGTTTGGTCGTATATTTGACAATCAGTTATGAACTTTTCAGATATTAGAAAATACAGCCTTGTCGGTACAAATAGCTCGTAATATATTTGAGAGATCTCTTATTAAAACAAATGAGCGGTTAGCTATATTTATGGATCTCATAAAAAATCCGTGCTCTGGGAAAACTTGGTTAAATGCATGTGCAGTCCGCACAGGCTAATCAGGGAAACACTTTCCGCTGTTATGGTATTTTTCGAGTAAAGGAGGTCTCTTCTTACAGAAAATCTAATAAAGGCGGAGGGTGTCGTCCCTGATTAGCCTGTGCGGACTTCACAGGATAATTTTGGACGACACTTTACGCACATGAATTTAACCCCGTTTTCCTTGAGCGCGGCTCATATGTACGAATGTCTTATAATGGGAGACAGGTTACCCGTGTGTATTTTATGTAATATCCTCTATGTTTTACCCTAAATAACAGCGCGCAACAACGCAATATACATCGTGCTGATTGGACCAAAACTAATTAATGTTAAAATGAAAACGACCGCCTGTGGTGTATAGTGTGTTGTGCGAAAACGCAGCATTATTCCGAAAATAGAACTTCCAAAACAGACATCACTTGAACGGATTTAAAAAAAGTTAATTTGTTTCCTTAATACAACTACATATAACACACATCTACCGTTTTTAATGGGTAGTTTAGGGGTCCAATCGGAATCATTATCAAACGGAAGACTTCATGTGAAAAAAAAATCAAAAGAAAAACTTCTGTTCTCATCTGTGTACCAGTCTACGTGGATATGGAACGGGGAGACTGGATACTTGACACGTATTCATCATGTATTGCTAGACTGGCACTATATTAGTAAATGGCAACAAGAGTAGCATTAAATAACCCTCACTTGAATAATGCGATATGTTTGTTTTAGATTTGATTGCAGAAATATGAATGAGGGCTTGCAATTTTTGGGGATATATTATGCACTTGTGCTACTGTACGCCGGTTTCAAGAGGGTATTTATATATGAAATACTGCTTCTATTTGTCCTAGCAAAGCGGGTAAATCATAATTATATTGGATTTTTATGAACAAGTTTTATTAGTATATTAAAAATATGGTCTATCAAGTGCCTGTCGCGAGCCTTTCTTGTGTTATGTTATTACGGTTTCGCTGTATTATTAAGATAATCGAATGTTTTGTTTGAGCGGTTTCTTGTATAATGCCTAAATAGGGTATTCACAGTGCACGCGAAGGTAAACGTACACGTTAACGCTCGGCTGTTCTACGGCAGTCTGGAGGGCCTGCAGCCCATGCCAAAATGTGCCTAATGCCATGTGCGAACAGCGTAGCTCCAGACCAGCCTGTGAAGTCTGGAGCTTCTCTGTCCGCTAATTACATCATGAAACATTGCTTAACTTTTTAGCGGACAGTAAAGCTCCTGACCAGACTGCGAAACCGCGCAGACAGGTCTTGAGCTACATTTGCAGCATATGACATAAGACCCATTTTCGCATGAGGTAGCTGAATTAAAATGCATTTTCATCAATAGCATGTAGTATCAAACATAAGACTCATCAAAGTGACATGGCTCACCTGTCTGCGTGTCGATGATGACAAGATATGATGTTGTCTTTAACGACCCTTAATGTGTGCATTTTTACCAGAGTAAGAGTGTTTATGAAAAAACTCTAGATAAAGGGTCGCTATAATTCGTAATCAAGCTTGCTCGTACCCTTAACTCAAACGCATAATACAGACTACGTAGCCCGTGTCAGAAACGTCATGTAAACATGTCGCAAAGTATATACAAATATTTCGCCACAAGAAACGTCAACTTGAGGCCCTCGAAATGAAATTATTTTCTCACTTTACTACGGAAAGCCACACACTATAGCCAATTAGGAGACAAATATTTCGTCGAGTGTTTGTGTTTTTCCTCAGCAACCGAGCTATGGGAGTCGAGCTAGGCGGTGAAAGATACACCAACAATGCGCGGTTGCTAAAATATGGTAGCGCGCGTGTGCACGGGATGATAGGGGGGATACACTAAGTAACGAGTCACACATATGAGTCGCGGTCTGAGAAAACTGGGCATAATGCATGTGCGTAAATTGGCATCCCAGATTAGCCTGTGCAGTCCGCACAGGCTAATCAGGGACGACAATTTCCGCTTTTATGGAATTTTTTGTTTAAATGATGTCTCTTCTTAGCGAAAATCCAGTTTAGGCGGAAAGTGTCGTCCCTGATTAGCCTGTGCGGACTGCAAAGGCTAATCTGGGATGACAATTTACGCACATACATTTTGTCCAGTTTTCTCAGAACGCGACACATATATTGTATAACAACGTGCGTACGGATAAGCCTTTCTGAGGTTACAATGCCGCTTTTAACAATTTTGTTGACCATACTGTCATATCCACTTATACCTATAGTCTAAGATCGAACAATATTTTAAATATCTCTATACTAACAAAGGAGACTTTAAGCGCGAATTTAACGCTACTTTTGTAATGGAGCTAAGTCCCGCCAGTATCACCAATGAAAAAAGTAGCTCACTTTTGATAAAGAGCCTACCATTTAACTATACTTTTATCCCAAATCGTTTGAATTAATAAGATAAGTTACATAAACACCATTTTAATTTAACCGAACACTGTTTATACATGTTCACGACGTTTAGCAGTAAGGTAGGGGTACTGCTCTGAACGCTAATCCTTCGAAACCTCCTTGTTGCGTACCAATCTAAGCAAAGAGTCTTAAATTTACAAATATAAGATTGCATTTGTGACTTAGGCTATTTTGACGATGATTTTAACAATTATTCATACGATGTTTGATGGTGTAAGATCTTAAACGTGTTTTCAATTCAAAACAACGTGACGTGTTACGTCTTTCATACAGTATGACGGCAGCAACATTCTTATTTACACCAAACCTGGGGTAATCCTACTAACTAGAGCATTCGTTTACTTTAAAACGAATAAAACCGCTTGAAAATATGTAGGTTTAACGACATATTGCCAAATATGTTTCAACGACATAATACGATTATACTTTCTTAATCCTCTAATAAGAAAAGAACAAAAGTCACCGCCCTTTTCATAACTCTTGATATCGCAGTCGGCTCCGCGGATCAGTAACAAAACTAACACTACACTCTGATCGGTAGAGGGCGAATCCCAAAATGCATAAATATGTCACCGCGGGGGCTCGAACTTAAAAGATAAGTCTGCCGATAGGGACAACAAAATACGGAGAGGAGGAGCGGTGGTGCTCGATCTATAACGGTATTTGCGGATAGTTTATTTCTCTGTAATGTTTGACAACTATCTTCGTGGGAGGGGGTCAACATTTTAAAAGTTTGCGAACTGTGGCAATCATTCTTAACATTTAGCAATGCGCTTAAAACACATATTTATGTAGTAATATCTGAGATCCGTATTTGGTTCAGAAAATTCTCCGAGGAACTCAAACTTTAATAAGAAAATTACCACGGTCTATAAACTGCACGGATGCAATCCGCTGACCTTGTAAGATAAGTTTGGACGCGATGCGAACTCGCTAAAACAGCGGGCGTGAATGGGTTATGGTTTGCAATAATAACGTGTTTAGATTTCAATTAATCTGCATTGCGCTACCATTAGCGGCCGGATTGCTTTCGTTTTCACCGTATCACCGACGGAATGATATCAAATCGGGCAAACAAGCGGATAACACGTCGGGTAGTGTTGTTGTTTGTTAATACCCGAGTGAGAAAACGTTATGTCTTTCTGCGGCGCGATCCAAGTATGTTAATTCCACTGGTATTACAAAGTATATGTTAACAGCATGTTGTACGATGTTTCAACTTTGAAGATTTAATAATATTTATCGATATACAAATACCCAATTTTACTAAGGAAAGTTTGAAATTGGATTGTTTGTACGGATTTTTGTCAAATTAGGCTATAATTGATGTACTGAATTGCCTAAAATATGTTTTCGTTTTTAAATTTAGATTTCGATGATTTATTTGAATATGCATATTAAAATTTGTTTGCCCGTTGCAATCGAATTTCGCTGACGTTGTCGGCTTATTATAGCTGATAAGGAGCATGTATTGTGCACCAAAATAAATGGTTCAAGTGGCCGTGAGTCAAAAAATATCCTGGGAGGTTCAAGCAAAACATACGCTTGTATATTATTATATAATTTAGTAAGTGCGGTTGCGAAGCAACACCACAGCAACATACTCTAACATCAAAACGCCCGTTTACTTAACAATAGTTTAGACGCGTTCGAGTGCCCTTGATAACTTAATAGCTTTGTGCGAGATTCGTCTTATACGCACGCGCAATGTCATAACAACCAACCGACGTTAAGACGGTTGGTTTGGTTGCCTGTCCGGTTAGCGCGGTGGTTGGTACACGCGCTTCTCAACAAGGCGACCCATTTTCAATCCCCGCTCACGTGTGAGCTTTTTTGTTGGTCACCATACTGGATAAGTTGGGTTCCAACGGGTACTCCTATTTCCCTCCACAACACAAGAATCAGCAAAATTGTGTCGTGTTCTGAGAAAACTGGGCAAAATGCTTGTGCGTAAATTGTCATCCCAGATTAGCCTGTGCAGTCCGCACAGGCTAATCAGGGACGACAATTTCCGCTTTTTTGGAATTTTTCGTTTACATGATGTCTCTTCTTAGCGAAAATCCAGTTTAGGCGGAAAGTGTCGTCCCTGATTAGCCTGTGCGGACTGCACAGGCTAATCTGGGATGACACTTTACGCACAAGCATTTTGCCCAGTTTTCTCAGAACGCGACACAATTGATCATCTTTCAGTAAAAACTAAATAGCTGGAAATTGTGCTGTCATTTCAATTCCTTCCAACTTGAGTGAGTCTAGTAAATTAATTAGGTAGAAGTGATAGGACACAGTCCGGTTCCTCACATAATGCAGTCATGTTGCTTTTAAAAGGAAATAATATTATAAACTAAGAAATAACCACAAATTTAAGTGTTTGTTCACGTCTAGATATTTTAAGATGAATTGGTATGTTACAAAATTTCATGCCGACGAAAATGAATGGTTTCAACGACCTAGGACACAGTACATGGTGATAAGTGTTGTGGGAAACATGTCAGTTTGATGACACTTTCTATATGTTTTTGAAAGGTAATTATGATTACAAAGTTTGCAAAATAATGTTTTTTATAATCAGCAACAACGTTCTGAAACACGAAGACACAACTCAGATGTTTTGCACAGACGGACAGCAGGACACAAACGATACTGCTATATCGCTCTGTATCTTTCTTATGTATATGGTTTCGGCATCGGCAATATTTAAAACACACACGTTTTCTTGAGTGTTGTTTTATTGAATACAAATGGCTATGTGGAGTTGTGGCCTTGGATTCTAATAATTTCCGAATTTGGTGTACGAATTAGTATTACTTTTTGATGCATCGTTTAATTGTGCTATTTATCATTACACAGATTGGTTATCATGTCGTCTTGGTACGTTTTCTGTACATGCATAGATGTGAAGCAGGCTGATGTTCAGTATGGCATCGCTTGATATGTCTATAAATACCTTCCAAAGTAATCGAACGCAAAACCGATTAGTGACTAAATTATGACAACTTATGGCTTACAATCTTCGACAATATCCTTCATTGTCTTGGTCATTATCTTCATTTCAACAGAAGCAGTAAATAACTCTTCAACACTCCCTGAAAATGATGGTCATTCCCCGTCTGATCAAACAGGTTGGAGAAATTTACGGCGGAAACATTTAGCTTTGCGATCCTTACAAGTTGATAAAATATTGACACCATTTCCCTCTGGAAATTTGTTACCCATCTTGAAAAGTCTTTAAGGCAAAAACAGACCAGTAATTTGATAAATAGTTATTGTTTCCCGCTTATACAATGATTGAACAATACTTCCGTTCCTTCGAGTGAATTATAACACAGCAACATAAGGTTTGCTGTCTATTAATGTTTTTGTCCACAAAAACATGTAGTGTTGGGTAACTTTAGGTTGTGTTGGGTCACTTTAGGTTACATAACATATGCATAATTATTCGTTTGTTTTACAATCACATAGCAACTTTTCCGCATAGAATATATATTATATAATCCGATATGTGACCGACTATGTTTCAAGTCCTCACATAATGCATTCTTAAACGCGGAAGGACTATACACCCCGAAAAAAAAACAAGTACCAATTATGAATGTTGATTAAAGCAATAATTTATATGGTCTCACAAAATCTCTGATCCAGGAAAATGTAGTGTATTTGTGCGGACTGCACAGGCTAATATGGGACGACGCTTTACACACATGAATTAAACCCCCTTTTCACAGAGCGAGGTTCGTGAATAATAATCTGTGTGCCTCATTAAAGAATCCATCATATAAAGACGCCCCTGGTGCCCCACCTTCTTTAAAATAAAAGGGGCAAAACTGGACATGTCATAAAACCGGACATATTCCGTACCCCATCCGCTCTAGAACTATCATCCGCGGGACAAGATTGTGAAATATCCTATTAAGACCGCTGATTGAATAGTTAATAGAGTGCTACTCGTGAATTCGATGATTCTACGATTACCCATGCAAGATGATATATGGATAGTGCCAAAAGGCGATCCCTCTCGTGGACACTCGGGAGGTCACTGAATATTGTGGCACGTGAGATAAGCGCACCGGACGCCGGGAAATATACATGTCGTTTCCGCGGGTCGCGGTGGGTTGGGTAAGGTACACCATGTTGAAATCTGGTCCACGAGGAATAAACATTCGCGAAGTATGGTTCCTTTCTTCAAAGATGTTCATTCTCTGATCCACGGGAAGTAGTTTGAATGATGGTCATTGCTTAATGTCTTCTCATTAAGACGAAGCATTCATTCATTTATTCATTCATTCATTCATTCATCCATCCATTCATTCATTCATTCATTCATTCATTCATTCATTCATTCATTCATTCATTCATTCATTCATTCATTCATTCATTCATTCATTCATTCATTCATTCATTCATTCATTCATTCATTCATTCATTCATTCATTCATTCATTCATTCATTCATTCATTCATTCATTCATTCATTCATTCATTCATTCATTCATTCATTCATTCATTCATTCATTCATTCATTCATTCATTCATTCATTCATTCATTCATTCATTCATTCATTCATTCATTCATTCATTCATTCATTCATTCATTCATTCATTCATTCATTCATTCATTCATTCATTCATTCATTCATTCATTCATTCATTCATTCATTCATTCATTCATTCATTCATTCATTCATTCATTCATTCATTCATTCATTCATTCATTCATTCATTCATTCATTCATTCATTCATTCATTCATTCATTCATTCATTCATTCATTCATTCATTCATTCATTCATTCATTCATTCATTCATTCATTCATTCATTCATTCATTCATTCATTCATTCATTCATTCATTCATTCATTCATTCATTCATTCATTCATTCATTCATTCATTCATTTATTTATTTATTTATTTATTTATTTATTTATTTATTTATTTATTTATTTATTTATTTATTTATTTATTTATTTATTTATTTATTTATTTATTTATTTATTTATTTATTTATTTATTTATTTATTCATTCGTTCATGTTAATTCATTCGGTCGATTATTTACAATAATTGTTTAGTCAATAATTCATTTCAACCAACTACGGCAATTTCACAATTATGTACATGACTATACAATGAAATAACAAAACCAAATGTGGACTTTAAATGTGTTGATTTTTAACGTGAATACACTTTAGGGGGCTAAACAAATATTTTTTAAATATAAAATAGTGTTGACGTTGTTGTCATATTTATCAAAACTTTCTCACGATATTTTCACATCAAACTGACAGGAACTGATGGTCAAAGCAGAAAAAAGACGTTCTGCAAAATTAATCCAAAATGTTTCCCAAACGTTTTATTCCAAAGACAAACACACACTAATGTATTTATTTCTAATGTGTTCTGGTGTCCACTCCAAAGAAAAATGTTTATTTAGACACGGCTAAATGTAGGTAAGAAGTTTACAGAACATTTTAAATGGTTGGCAGTTCGTTCTCTAATTAAAGGAAATATGCAACTTTTAAACTGCAAAAGTCTGGCGTTCCTTTTAAAATACCTTCACATCAAAATATTGTCACAGTTTGGAATTAAGTTTATTTTAAATTAATGTACTGTGTATTTAATGTATTTGTCTGTTTATATTAATATTGATTTTCTGATTCGTCTCTTTTATTGCGAAGCTATTACTGAAAGATTAATACTAATATTTGTTGTGAAAATATTTTGTTTTCGGTGCTGTTTTATTTTCATGTCTTAATTCTATATTGAAAGACGCGAGCATTTAAAAATATTATTACAGCCGATCTCTCTATAATACAAACATTTGAAGCGCGTTTGAAAGACCCTCTATTCTTCAATAATGGAAAGGTTTGAGAATGTTTTATACCTTCTTATATTTGTCAATCCACACAATAAGACTTTGGATTAAAGCATAGTTTTCCTGCACTAATATTTTCATTGTTTTCTGTGTCATTCTCTAAATATATATTTTGGTGACAATCCAAAACCGATTAGATCTCTCTTACATTCTTTCGAAAACTTTGTAAAGCTACGCTAAGTCAATTGAAATCTGCCAAGTTTCTGTAAGCCGGCGATTTTCACAGCCTATCTTTGCAAAGTTACTGTAATCGCTCATAATAACTGTATCTTATTTCCCATTCGCTGTGCTTCGGTTCCTTTGGATTAGTTGGGTGGAGCCTGTGTGTGGATTGATTATCCCATCAGCGCGATCTCACCTTCTGATTGGATAGTAAAAACGTATCACGTGACCGTTATTGTAAAACACGGTTTCTAGTTGGCTGTCAGCGAGGAATCTTTGCGAGCCGCCGAGATAATTTGATGGGTGGCCGCTAAGTAATATTTCGCGTGTTGCGATATCGTTTTAAACAATTTCCGAAGTTTAAGCGAAGTCAATTGATGTTTGAAAATAATCAGTGAATGAATTCTAAAGGGTGTCAGCCACATGCAGTTTTATTGCATTGAGTAATGTTTCATGTGAAAGTGGATTTTATTAAATAGGCATTAAACGTACTAAAATTTCCGCAGAAGCACAGTAACAAATAAATAAATAATAATTAATTGCAATGCGCTTTGAACGAGAGTCGTCCATGACAGACATTCGCGCGCAAAGTTTTGACAATTCGATGTATACGGAGAAGAAAATGTATAGCCTTAATGCCTCGCCGACAGGCGCAAACGATCCGCCGTCGGGGAATAACGACGACGGCAGTGTGAACTTGACGTCGGCGAAAAGGCCGAAGCTGCATAACGACACAATGAGAGCGATCACCGGTGAATATAACAAGGAAAACTTTCAAAGTCAACCAATAAATTTCAATATATCAAATGGATTTGTTTTCGGTAAGACAGACGCTGATGTAATGTCTCGAACTTCCGACCAGATGGAGCGATTTCCCGCACGCTCCTCTACCCCTGTAAGGCAGTATGTGAACGAGGACGATTTGGTCGACCCCGTGGGCGATGGTCAGGGGTCGCTAGGGTCGCCGGCGCAGTCTCCTATCACGTCGCCGGCATCTCACGACGACGACGAAGATATAGACATTTCTGGCGAGTGCAATGACTTTCACGACAGTTCCATGGAGGAACTCTCCCCGAGTGAGGCGCAGATGCTAGTTGCAAACATTCAAGGGACGAGTAGTAAGAAGGGTGGAAAAGCGAACCTCGTGAAGCCGCCATATTCGTATATCGCGCTTATAACTATGGCAATTTTGCAATCGGAACAGAAGAAATTGACTTTGTCAGGAATTTGTGAGTTTATTATGAACCGCTTTCCGTACTATCACGAGAAATTCCCAGCATGGCAGAACAGCATTCGTCACAATTTGTCACTGAACGACTGTTTCATCAAGATCCCAAGGGAGCCGGGAAACCCAGGAAAGGGTAACTACTGGACGCTGGATCCCGCCTCCGAAGACATGTTCGACAACGGAAGCTTCTTGCGGCGACGTAAGCGTTACAAGCGGAACCACATTTCTGAGATGATGCCGCAATCGCCCTCATACATGGGCGGGTCCCAGTCCTATTTTCACCATCACGGATTCTTGCCACAAAACGCACATTCCGCCGGCGTTGGCGTCACCGGTCTACCCTATCCCTACAGCTTCATGTCGTCCGCACTGCCGGGCCACATGCCGTTCGCAACCCACAGCGAGCTGGCTCGAGCACAGAGCGAGATGAGCCGCGCCGCCCATATGGCCGCAAACCACCCCGCATATATGTCACCCCCGTTGAGCCATTCCTTTCCTACGTCACCGGTGCACACGCTGACCCCATCGCCAGTCGGGAAGTCGCCCGTGGAATCTCCGACGTCAGTGCCCACTACGTCATCGTCATCTACGCCAAAGACATTTTCTATTGACAGTATAATCGGTACAAAGCGTGAAAACGTCGATAAAAAGCCAGCGGTATCTAGTCCACCACCAAAACCCATGTCTCAAGTGACGTCATCGTCGACAGTCACGTCGATGCTTCCGTTCAAGTCCAGTGTCATTCCCTCCCAGGCAGTGTTAAGCAGTATGAACCCCTTAGCGGCCGCCTCCCTTCGTCTAGGGGCCATGGACATGAGCCGCTACGGCGGAAGTGCTTATTTCGCCCCCTACATCAACCAGGCGGCCGCCGCCGCTGCCGCCATGAACGCGCTAGACATGGAGAAATACAGACAGTACCTGCAGGTCTACGGGTTACACGGGGTCCAGCCGTGGCAGAGGTGAGGTTCGCGTCTAAATGTGATCGAACAGACTGTATTTCTAAAACGCAATTTTTCACATTATCATATAGACTCTATTAAAGTAATTATAACTGTTGTTACAAAATATTAATTTCTTAAAAGGCATGTTATTATCGTAGTTTATTCATGAAATAAATCACAAAGGTTTTCAAGCGAATTTAGTTTTTACATAATGAATATGTAATGTTTAACATTTTAAGAAATGTTATCCCATGCATTGTTTTCTTCTTAATAATTTGAACTGAAAGACCGAACCAGCTTAACCAAATTAAGGCATTCTTTCTACCTCGTATTTCCATTGTACATAAATGTATGTGTTACTGATTATTTACATTTATCACGCACGTGCAACTTGCTTTCTCGTCCCGTTGTACCCAATTCCATTATTCGAAATCGATTTTCAAAATGAAATGGATTTATTGACAATGTTAAATAGAATGTGCTTACTGTCTCATTGCTTTTATGTAAATACCTTTTTGTTATTTTAGTTATATGTGCTATTTTTACATTTTGTTGAATGTATTTTTTTATGGATATAATCATCCATAATTATTTAATAATAAATTTGACGATTCCCAAAGAGTGTTGGTTGCTACATAAACGAAATAATTCATATATACCATTTGTGCTTAAAATAATTCTTTTAATTTTAAGGCACAAATAAAATCTGCAATATATTTTTGAACGATTTACCCGAAATATTATTTTAAACAAAACTACTTGCAACATTATACGAAATATCATTAGGCGAAACATTCAGGAACATGTATTTCTTTCATTGTATGGCATGCAAAAAAAAACCACCGAAACAAAATTCCACAACCATGAGATTTATTTGTTTTATTTTAGAATATTTTTAAGAAATGCCAATTATTCGTATATATTTATTTAAAATTACTAATACAAAACATCTAAAATCGTTCACAATGGCATGTTCTTAGTCTAAAACAATTCTTGTTCCCATCATTTTGATTGTATGTAATACCATTTTAACAATTTATTTTAATGTTCCCGGCACGATGAGGTATTACGCACCAGTCAGGATTTTACTATGAGTAAAACACAAGGGAAATAAACATTGTTTATTTTATTATTATTCCGTTTACATACAATTTATTCTTAAGTTACTTTAGTATACAGTATGTATTCGTCTACTAGGAAATATATGTACACATAAAATTTAACACATGTAATATAGTCTGCATATGAGATATAAGTATAGGAAAATTAGCCAATGAAAATCAGACCAGTCATATTTTTTTTCATCAACGTCTTAGTTTTAAATAGTATGGGGTTAGATTAAGAAGAAAATATAGCAGTGTAATACATTTAATTGTAAAATGTGTATATTTTGTATAGTTTATGTTACTAGATTCAGAACTGGGAAAATCTTTTGATCTGAAATCCAAACTTAACTTTAATTTCAAACTTAAGTATTTGATACGACCTATAAATAACTCACGCGAAACCCTTGAATATGTATAACCCAATTTGCAATGTTACATAAACCGAACTAGCGATACGTCTGTTTCTATGGTATTTATGTAACAGAAAATAATTTAAATGCCCCTATAATTATGCTGCAAATATTCGCCAACTGTATACGATCAGGTAAATACAATAATCAGAAAAAAAGTAGTACATATATGAGAAGAGTATATGTTTATAAACATAAAGGTAAGTTGTTCATATTCAATACCACAATTTATGTTTGCCTTCGTTAGCAAATATTTTGTATGGCACATGTGTTTGCTTATTTCAACACATATTAATTTAATATCATATACATGTACTTTGGCTAGAAACAAAAGAGTATTTAATTTCTCTGTCTGTTCGTATAACCGTAAAATTCCACGAGGAATTTGCATTTTAATATTTCCCGATATTGTTTGGAAATTGTTGGTTGGTAGTTTCTATAAACATCCCGAAATTTAGAATTTATATTTTCCTAGAGTAGCTGTGACCGGTTGAGTTTTAACTTGAGCCGCGTCGTCCGAAAATGGGTATTATACCACACGCGGCATGGCGCGGCTCTTTTGTGCTTGAATGACAATATAAGGCAAACATTTGAAATGACCTAGTTCGTGCACGTTTTTGATCCATTTATAAACGAATTGTACATTTTCATGAGATGTTGTTTTTCTTCCGATGCGTTTTACAAACCCGGTGTGTTTGTGTTATTGAAACCATCGGAAAAGCTAGCCCTCTCTAGAAAAGCCACTGTCTAAAACGTACAGGGCCCTGCCTGGACAAAGATCTTACGACAAGTTTAAGTTACGACAGAAGTTCGTAGTTATAAGTAGATGTAAATGGTCAGTTTGCTCCTGAAATAAATTGCATTGCTGCATGATACAAATGAAATGGATAACGTAAAATCCTTCAAATTAAGCAATCGTAGATGGTGGCGCTTAGCAGATACGCTTCTAAAAAAATTGAATCGAACGGTAAATTATAATCTTCGATGTTAATTATACAGTAAATTATCAGCTATGATGTTTATACTTCAAGTTATCATATACGATGTTTATACTATAAATTTCTGGCTTGATGAGACGGTTTCCTGGTGTCGATGATCAGTATGTCTATTAAGAGCGAGATCCATAAAATAAGAGAATCCATAACTGGAAGCGACCGAGGGTCTTTCTGTTCCCGAAACTTTAACATTCTATCTAATAATATTTTAATTGTATCCCTCTTCTTTCTCTATATTTTCTATTAATTTACCACCACCAGGATGCTATAGACGCGCCACATTTTGATAGCGATCCACACAAAGTCTTGACACCTTATTGATAATTGCTCACGTATTTGACCAGCGCCGTTAATTAGTTAGCGGTAACTAGGCGACCACTGGGTACCTGATTACCAGCCTCTCGGGGTGCCGATGTGCACACACACCAAGTATCGTTATCAACGAGATTTCGATTAAGATCTAAATAATTACCGAAAAGATCAATTAATTACCGACATGAATGATAAGCGCCAAATAGCAAGCTGGAAACCTTGTTAGCAAAGCAATATAGATAGCCAGATAAACAAACAAGATGGAAGGAAAACAAGGCTGCGAGATTACTAGGTTATGTTGTCATATCTAAGAAAAATATTAATCTATCTCAGTACGTGCTTTCTTACTGCTTATTTTCTGTTATTTTCCCCGCACTCTCGACAGTTCGTTTTCTGTTTCGGTATCGCAAGTCAATGATGCGAACCGCGTTTTTCAAACATCTTTTATTGTGAACAGACTAATTTCAGTCCCTTAAACAAACCGCTGACACTGCATGAAAATAAAAGGACGCCAAATCTTTTAGTCTTATGTCATACTGCCCAGTTAATATTTTATTGAGAACGATATGATCAGTAAACAATATCAAACCAGGCCAACCAAAGTTGCCTAGTTCCGTGGTGTCCACAGGAGTCGCTTCTCAAATAACCTGTGTGCTACTTTCTATTGCGCCAATTTCTGCATGAGGCGCGTACACTTAAGTGACTTAAAATTTTCAATCAATCAATCAATCAATCAATCAATCAATCGATCGATCGATCGATCAATAAATAAATAAAACAATTAATCAATCAATAAATCAGAAACATTACAAATCATTTCATGTTATTAATATTATTACTCAGTTTTGTATCCAGTAGGGATAAAAGTAAATTTAACACAGAACAAGTTTCACTCTTTTCTGATATATTTCGCCTTAAAAGGCTTTTTCAAAGTTTGTTTTTACAAATTAACTACATTTTCTTTATGTTTCTCAACCAAAACAATTGTATATTGACGTCAACAAAACAAATAAACAGGAAATGACGTCATGACGTCAAATGGCAGTGACGCAAATAATTAAATAATTATTATTATCAGAAAAAGTTATGTGGCAAATACTGATATCCGTTTCAAAACAAAAAACAGGTTTGATGACGTCGTCTCTTTGCTAAAAGAGAACACCGCGATGCTTCGCTTGAAAGTCAGATGGGCCTATCGCCCGCCTCTGCACATGCGCATTATAACACCTTATAGCTCTCAATGGAAGGAATATACATTTTATAGGTAAGAAACAACTCTGCTAAAGCAATTTTGTGGTAATCTTTTTAGATCGGTCTTACAAGTTAATCCGATAATCAGAGAGGATTGCTTTGCATGCTTCCGATAACATTATTGTTATGATACAGACTTAAGACAGAGTTTAGTAGCTGAAAGTATTACTTTCGTTTACACTTGAACTAATAATTTATTTTAGACGATTTATTTTATTGTGACTTAAATACCCGTGAAATGATATTAACACGTTTTGATAAGCTAGGAATTCGCCTGACCTTCTGTTTGTCATACTTATTATATTCCCGGCAAAATGGGCAGAAATCTAATTTTATAAGATTTTTTATCAACCAAAGTATTTATATATTTAAGATAATTAACTTGTTCTTGTTTGAACAACAAGAACAATTACCCAACCTCGTCGGTGTGGTTGTAACCGTATGGCAATATTTGAAATACGCATTTTGTAATGTATTCATATACGACATAGCATGTCATTCAATTATTGAATGACATGCTATGTCGTATATAAACAGTTTGCATGCTTTCTTGAGAGAACAATAAATAATTAATTAACATGACATAATTTGACATTAATATACACGTATATCTGAAGCAAAATAATCATTTCTACAGAATACAGGGTCATGTAAGCGTAATTTAGTGACAGTGTGTGTTGACTTTAATTTGTATTGGATTGTTGTAAAAAAAAACATTTAGCAATACATTGCCATTCATTATAAACGCAAATTGCAATACAAGATATAAAACGCAATTTGCAATATAAGATAGAGATAACGTATCGCAATACATGATGGAAAACGCATATATCAATACAAGATGTAAACTGCATACAGTGTATTACAAGATGGAACGCACAAAATGCATTGAAGTGCAAGATGGAAAACACACTAATAATGCAATACAAGATGGAAAACACAATCATATTGCACAAAAAATGGAAATACAACCAAAAGTTCATACAATATGGAAATCACGATCATATTGCATACTTGCATACAAGATGGGAAACGTATATCTCATCCTCAAAGATGGAAAACGAAGTATAATGAATAACAATACAATATAATGTTATATCGCGTATTGCAGCAGCCACGCCTTCTCGTCACACGCTTCCCATCGCGCATGTGCCCGTTCAACGCAAGCAAACCAAGTAGCAACAATACATGTACATGTACCTGATAAAGTCCAAAGACAAAGACCAATATTATTGTCAGCGAATATCGTTGTCTTTCTCATCAAAGATTTCTTTGTTTATTCAATACCACGGAAGCGTACGAGTGCGCTGAGACAGTTAAATACCGATAGTAATATATTGTTTTTCGACTTCTTTGAAGAGCTCTTTCAAACTCTATCGCAGGGATATGTAAATGTTATTTTAGAGTACTATTGATGATACCCTGTAGGTTATAGGCCTCTTATCTTTGCAATGGATTTTCAAAGACAACCCTAAATCATTGGAAATTGTAACATCTAAGTTTTGATAGGGATTTAAGGAAGGGCACGTGGCCGTGCGAAGTGCAACATCAAAGAGGTAGTGTGTTAATAATGGGGAATCGAAAACAAAATAATTCATTGGAACAATCAGGCCGTGTATGATCTTCATAATGAAAACCACAATAGTTTAGTTTCAGGAGACGCGGAGTTTTGAGACTTTTAAAGAACCCTTGGATTGAAACATATTACGATGCTGTAGCAAATTCTAAACATAACTGAACTGCATATATTAATTGGTAATTATGAATAACAATAATTATTTATTTATTTATAATAACTTATTCATCAGTTGACTTTTAAATGCAGTTCTCGGTCCAGTGTGCAAGCAACATTTTTGCGAGGCTTTCATTCGGTTTCTTTGTTCATTCGTCTTTTCTTTCGCATATTAATTCATTACTTTATTTATTCACTCTCATTGACTATATATTATGTTGTCTATACGTCACAATACTACAACGAGATATATATCTAGAGTTTTTTTCGTATTTTGATCTGATTGTGATGAAATTCAAAAGGAAACTAAATATTTTCTGGTAGGAATTTTCAAGCCATACAAGCTACACACGTGAACCTAGCGTACTTAAAGTCTTATTGAGAGGAAACACTTCGGAAATCAATTTAAAGTTAACCCTGTGTCACCAGTCAGAATTTGTACAGATCTGCCCATCGCGGTAATGGACGAAGCCTTAAAACAATCGCTCAGGGCCAAGTGTGTCCATTTCCAAATGAAATGTCGGCTGGCAAACATTCGTTTTACAAAAATCATCACGCGAGGGAAGATGCTTTAAATTGCGCTTGTGGGGTAAAGAACCGAATTGTCTTCATACTGTGTAGGTTTTATAAATGGAAGCATTGTCTTAATTTTGCATTACTTTATTGTACTTAAAGGGACTTGTCACAGTTCATCAAAATGAGATTTTTTCAACTTTTTGTCACAGATTCAAGAAATAAACGAACAATTTACATCAGTGTGCAAAATAACACTAATGCCGCAGACTTATACTGAATATACACTTTCGTTTACGAAAAATCATCGTTAGAAATTTATAAAATTATAAAGCGTCTCAGACGCGAAACGATTAAAAAATTTGGATGTCTTGTGTTATCGTTATATTTTGTAACAACACGTGGATGGTAACTCAAAGTATAAAATAAATGGCAACCCATGTGAAGACGGATGGTCAGGTCCGCACATAATGTAGTCGTTAAGACTCAACGACGACCCAAACATAAACTCTGAATTACACACACACACACACACACACAGACACGTGAAGACGGATGGCTGAATGGGGTTGGCGCTTGGCTTTTACTCCATGGGTCAGTGGTTCGAGCCCTGGTGAGGTTAACTTTTTTTTTTCTCTTTGTTTTTTATTTTATTTTTTACTTTTATTTTTGTTTTTATATTGGGGCTCTTTAGTTCGGATGTTTATATTTATCAATTTAAAGCATTTAATGACAAACTTCAAAGTACGCCAAAATCTGTTAATAAGTCCCTTTAAACGGTAACACTTGGACTTCTGTAGCAGAGTTATCGGTCGTTTCTGTACACAGACATCTCTAGAACGCTCAGTCAAAACGGAAAAGATGTATTTAACGCACATAAAGTTGTTTTTTAGGACCACAGAAATAAAAACATATAAAATGCAGGGTAATGATGTGAACACATCNGGGGGGGCGGGAATACCGTACCATATTTATTTGGTTCATCAAAACATCGCTTTTAAACTGATCCAGTTAGGCTCGGAAATATTTGCTGAGTAGTTTTGTCATTAAACAGGAGGAAATCAGCTGAAAGGAGGAATTATTATAAATGGAAAAATAATAATGTTAATTTACATAATGATGAAATCCGTTCGCAACGGTCAACAACATGCCCAAACTAGTGGATGGTACTGTGTGGTTCCTTTCGAAAAGGTTGTGACTATGATCACGTGACTAAAACCACGTGTATTTGGGACTACTTTCGGTTCTAACTGCGGAGCGGAGATGAATCCGATGTAGCTGTGAACCAGATACACCTAAAATGGACTTGCACAAAGAGTATCAGAAAAACTGTATGAAAATCCGGAAAACCTCCGACATAGTTGTGGCGTCGTTTACAATTAAAAATATGTCTTAAATATGTTTCGTTTTCCGGTCTTGAAATTCATCAACAGCCAAACGTTTTATAATCAATCTGGGTCTGACAAATATATGCAATTCAGATTACCTAAGAGCTTCAATATATTGCAAGAAAATCAAACTACTACAAATCTTCGAATATTCTTTTTTTCGATGCATAATGAACGTCAAGTTTACACGTATAATATATACATTTGTGTCGCGTTCTTTCTGAAAACTGGGCATAATGCATGTGCGTAAAGTGTCGTCCCAGATTAGTCCGAGAAAAATGGGCGTAATGCTTGTGCGTACAGTGTCGTCCCAGATTATCCTGTGCAGTCCGCACAAGCTAATCAGGGCCGACACTTTCCGCCTTAACTGGATTTTCGCTAAGAAGAGACATCATTTAAACGAAACATTCCATAAAAGCGGAAATTGTAGTCCCTGATTAGCCTGTGCGGACTGCACAGGATAATCTGGGACGACACTTTACGCACACGCATTATGCCCATTTTTCTCGAACACGACACATATATGCATTGAATAACAACGTATCCCGTAATCAGTTTGGCGGTCTTTGGCTGTTTAGATCGCGTCTATCATTCAGTATTTTACTACGTACACAACAATTGACGCATATTGTGTTTATGTTTCTAAAGACGATCAACAAATGTAACGAATTGCATCCGTTTTTTAAAGCAAACTAAGAATAACAGGAGGGGAAAAAACGACTTTCCACTTTAAGTTTTTGTTTCTTTTTGATTATTATTTTATAATAATAGTTTCGTTTTGATCATTATCTAATTGTAAGTGTATTCTGAATGTTATTTTTTTTTATATATACACGTTGCCTTTGGATATTGAATAAATAAATATGACTCATAAACAATCAAGAACATGAATGTGTGTTTTAATTCTATCTGTCCGTTTATTATAGTATATACATGTATGTCTCTTGTATCACTGAAAATAAATTAATGTTGAGCACATCATGTTAGCCCTTTGAGCGCTGGAACCGGTTTTTTCTAGGCCTTTGCAAACAGTTTGGATCCAGATGAGACGCCACAGAACGTGGCGTCTCATCAGGATCCAAACTGTTTGCTATTCTGATAGTATTCTTTGAAAAAAAATCAAAGAAAATGCTAATTTTAGAAATTTAGCAGACAACATTTTAGCAGACGACAAATTTCCCAGCATGCAAAGGGTTAGTATTCAATTCAGTATTTGCTTTGATTAACTGGGTATATCAGTCTCAGAGCACCATCAATGCATGAGCAATGCGCCATAATTGATTCAGCAATACGTTTCGCGCATTAACATAACGGCTCAAGAATCATTAACTAACATTTAACGGACGCCATTTTTCAGGACCATTGCAAACAGCTTTCCGCAGACTGTGATTTCATTCATCGCCAGATCACAATCCAGCTGGATTCTCTTGGACAGTCAAAGACTACCAGTCTCACAGAAAGGTTTGCGGCATTTCTTTAATTGAAATTTAAGCATTTTAACGTTTAAAAGTTATGACAGGGATCTGTTGAAAGCTACCAACATGTGGAAATCAGACTGGCGCATCTTTCTTGGGCCGACGGTGTGAAATTTGCTCCGAACTACCAGGTACTGGTGTATTAATTGGTCAAACAGTTGCCATAGAGTCTCGCATATAGGATACGTGTGGTCATTTTTGTAATTAAATTTAGTAGAAATTCCCCATGTTTCAATGTGCATTTTACGCGACGATACCATACACAACTTGGAGCTAAGAACACAGGAATCTAATAGCCATCGTGATAATAATAGCCATTCTAGATGGCACATAAGTGAATCAATTGTTATACCCGGTAACACGATATGGGTATCAAAAACAAATTATTGAAATCAATTGAGCAGGAACGAAACGCAAAATCTATTATGTATTAAATAATATGGGCAACTGTCGCAAATATATAATATTAATATTTAATAAACCATAATCATTATCAGCAATTTTTAAGTAGCAACTACTCGCAGTGGCGCCAGAGACCATATGCGCCGCGCTCTGGAAAAACGGGGCTTAATGCATGTGCGTAAAGTGTCGTCCCAGAATTAGGGAAGACACTTTCCGCTTTTATAGATTTTTTATATTTAAAGGAAGTCTCTTTTAAACGAAAATGCATTCTTATTGAAAAGTGTCGTCCCTGATCAGCCCGTGCAGACTGCACAGGCTAATCTGGGACGACACTTTACGCACATGCATTAAGCCCCGTTTTCACAGAGCGAGCTCATTCGAGTGTACCCGAAGAGCTACGAATCGCTGCGAAAGTTTTCTTATCAACATATTTCTTAACTATTTTTCTGATAGTCGTCGAACGACAGAGCTGTATTGTGTAGTTCCTTCGCTTTCTTTCGTTTATAAATGCAAAGTTTCTGCAAACTAATAGGCCTTCCAGTTTAAGGATCTGGAAATAATATTCAATTACCCAGATTTCCAACGTACACATTTTCTTCGTATATTGTAAAATAAAAAGAACAACTATGTGATTTGAAGAAAGAGTAGCCAAAATATTTTGTTAGTAACTAGATAAAAAAAACAACGTTTGTACCAAGAATAGATGCAATTCTATAGACACCAAGCGCTTTCAAACATAAACACAATTAAATCATTTTTTTACTGGTAAACGAACTACTTTTAAGTGAAAGAAGTATCATTTACTTTAATTTAAACGGATACTGTTTTAAAATAGAAGGTACTTTCGATGGAATGGGGCAGTCGTGGACCGTTGTGTGTCAAACGTGACTTAAAAGCAAAATGTAAACAAAAATTCATTCAGAACTAAAATAATTTATAGTTTATTGCACAAATAATCGTGTTTGTTCACGATCCAATAAAACGGACATGCGTTTGCCAAACATAATATTACCTTTCTTTACATTTTATATCTAAATATTTTTCTTCACAAATAAACGAAAGAAACCACAAAGAGGTGATATTTCCTACAGAACAGCATATAATGTGAATTTTAATTGCTGTAAAATCTAAACATAGGTATTTTAGTGACGCACAACTGGGTAAAACCTATAGAAAAGGATTCACGAGCCCTATAAACCTAGAGATGAAACAGATTTCATGGCTTATTATGGATTTTGTGGTAAAACAATGATGCTAAAGCAAATATTACACCCAGAATTCTGTCAAAGCGTCGGGTAGGTTTTAGCTTCGTTTAAAACGCGGACTCGGCATTAATAAAAACGGAAAACTGTTTAAAATCATAAAACCTGAGTCAAAACAAACATTGCTGTTTCGCATATCTTTGAGCAAATTCATAAATTTCCTATTTCAAATAAAATAAATCCGTGACACAAGTGTGGCAGAGAACATAAAAGTTATCCGAAAATGCGAAAATCTATACAGTCGTGAGAACAGCAATTGGGCGATTTTCAAATAAAGTTATGTAGTGAGAGGTGCGAAGTGGTCATCCAGATTTCTCGCTTGTAAACGATCATAGTAGAATGTCAATACTAGAAGACATTGATATTTAAATTGTCGTAAATTTGGACCATTAAGCTAATATCATTATGCGAGAGGTGTCGAAAAAGAATGCATTTATGATTAATAGCTTTTCTAGTGCGTAATTTGATAACTGTCGTGTTGATACTTGCTGTTAATCGGAGTTTGCTTAGAGAATTTTTCTTTTAATAAACACACTTTCAAGCCGAAACCGAAGTCGTAGAGAGTATTATTAAAAATTAGTTCTTTTTTTTAAATATATTTTATTATTGTATGCACTTTTTATGTTATATTTATTGTGCGTGTTCACATTTCGAACACCACTTACAGATGCCAGTTATTTAAATCGCAATTATATTTCTAGGAAAAAGCCGCATCATCTCCGCGAATTCACATGTCGACAACTATTACCCCATCGCGACTGTAATTGGCCAAATTCGAAAATAGGCTGGGCTCTCGAATGAATGCCCTTTAAACTGAGGGGCACCTCGTTCTGGACCATGTAATTTATAATTTCACGGCCAGTGGTCGCACTTTCACTCGCCAGAGAACCAGCCTGACTTTTAGCCATAAGGAACGAACGGTTTAAGCTTTGAAGTACCGTTGTGAAATGTCGTCTGATTCAAGTCTCATTGATAATCACGCGAGAGCGAGAATATTGTAATTTTTCGCATCACCGGACTGAAGAGCTTCCGAAACAAGATGGCGGACAAACCACCTGCGTTAATGGTCATATAGCTTTGATATTGTATGTGGAAAAATATTTGACAATGCACAAGCGGATAGTGCTAATTTACCGTGAATTTTGATGCAAAACACGATCCACCTTTGATCAAACAAATAACGCTGCCGAACAAACGGAAGCGATTTTAGAAATGTCCGCCCCCCCCCCCCAAAAAAAAAGAAAGAAAGAGAGAAGTAAAACAAATGAGGCAACAAATAAGATTCAGCTTAACACTCAACACAGGAAATATGTTTATACTCCTACTACGATATTCGTGTTATTCAAAATAGATCACCGATTATTTTTTAGAATGAAACAAAAATTCATGGATTTACAAGGGCGTAGATATTTACAATAGACTTATTTTCCTTGAGTTATGTTTATAATATAAAACATGTCTTTTTCTTGTTGTTTTTATTTTCAATTACGTTAAATATTTTGCTCAGTGTGGCGATTTAATTAAATTGTTCATTTCTATCTCAGGCACTGCATGACATCATTTCAAACACGGACCTTTCTACTGAAAGAGATTCTGGAAAGGCAGATATTTTGACAGGCGAAATGATTCCGGTTTCCGGGAAAATATATTTTTGTTTCATAACATACCCCGATAATATTGGTACCATGTCATGTTTTGCCCTAGAAAACTCCCACTGCGGGACTTTATACAAAAATGCTTTGCATAAGGGCGGGGTATTTAGACCACAAACTAAACGTAGTAAAAATTCCCAGGTAAATGCGCCCCGTCCCTTTTTGGGGTGGAGGGTGGAGGAGGGATGTTAAAAGGTGTGCATATACATATTATACAGGTAAGTTAAGTAATATACCAATTCATCGCTCAACTAGATTTAAATTTTGATAATATCGTGCGTCATACAACACTGCATATTGAACTGTAATAATAGTGCGATGATTCTATATTTAACTATTCCGCACACAATGTATGTTTATCTTTACTCATTACGTTCTGATTATGAATTTCACATCACAGGGTCTATGTAAACAGTCTCTTCACAATCAAATTATTGCACTGTAGTCACTCCGAAAGGTTTCTCGGTGCAAATTGATCCGTAAAAACGGGTGACGATGAATATCATAACCCGTGAAACGAAATCGTTAAGGTTCCCTTTTATGGTGAAATAATACAAAACTTCGCAAGAATAATTTGGGCGTTCCCGTTCGACCCAGAACTATTTTATCCATATGAGTGGAAGGGTTATTACAGTTTATTCAAGCGACTTTTGAACATACATTACTTTAGTAATCGGTGCAACTATTTCAAACTATTGACAATTCTCTGCTTTGAATAGCACGTTATGTTTATAATGTAATCCACTTCAATCGGAATATCAATTTTGCATAGTGTAGGCGCTCGTGAGTACATAATTTGTTTGTGTTTGCAGCAGCATGGAATGGAATCATTTGTGCTTTATTTAGATAATCTTCCATGTCACTAAGTGCTTTCTGTCGCGATCGATATGACGCTTGTCGGAATCAAAACAGGAGGTGTTTACTTTTCGGAAAATTTAAGTATATTCTCGCGACACATTCCGGGATGTTACCGGAATGGCTCATGTTTCCATACACACATGTGCATGTTGCAGTCGATACGTACACGATACCAATTGCGCACATTGTTAACCCATTTATGCCTAGCGTCTAGAAAAAAGGCCTTGGCAAACAGCGTAGACCCAGATGAGACGCCGCATGATGAGGCGTCTCATCAGGGTCTGCGCTGTTTGCTCAAAGGAATTTCTGTGAGAAATATTCTAAAAATAGAAATAAATATACCAGACATATCTATTTTTATTTTTTTAAACAAATTGATCCAATTTAGAAGGATGGGAGAGTTCACTAGGCATAAATGGGTTAAATTAATGCAAACCTTTTTACCACTTTTTAAACAATAGTTATGCAGTTTTCAAACCTCAACGCTTAGTTTGGTATGTTTCATTTGGAATAACCCAAATCAATTAACTTACTGTTTAGTTTAACCACTCCGACGATTTTGACAATGCTTAATATTCACATTTCCAGCGCCCTTCTGTTTGTGTAGTTTTGCAAATCAAATGATTGGGACTTCAACATAAAATTCAAATTTGGAATCAACGAAACTGATGTTATTTATTCATGACCACCTTTGTCAGGGGACCACATGTTCGATGTCAACTCTCGTATTACCCGCTACCTTTACCTCATGTTGCCTTTCCACATCGCCCAGTGCCCATTTAAATTCTACCCCACCCACTTATGTGACACCGGGCCTCGTTGTCAAGTGGGGACCCTCAAATTAGACATATTACGCTCTTTAGCTTTACAAGTCCTCTTTAACAATGCAAAACGGAATATGTTAGGATCAGCCAATGTTTTCCCATTTCGACGGCAATATTTTTAAGGTAATTCTATTTACTGGTTGCCCGTGGACAAATGTTAAGCTAAATTGGAAAACAATTAGTTTTGTTCGGCGGTAAAAGGAAAACTCAGAAGTGTGAAATGGAGACGCGGATCAAATTAGGTAACATTTATTGAAGGACACCGTTCATTGGATCCGTCACATATTAAATCTAATTGGTGCCGACGGATATTGAGTTGTGTGGGAGAACTGATGGCCCAATTGTGTCGTGTTCTGAGAAACTGGGCATATTGCTTGTGCGTAAATTGTCATTCCAGATTAGCCTGTGCAGTTCGCACAGGCTAATCAGGGACGACAATTTCCGCGTCTATGGAATTTTTCGTTTAAATGATGTCTCTTCTTAGCGAAAATCCAGTTTAGGCGGAAAGTGTCGTCCCTGATTAGCCTGTGCGGACTGCACAGGCTAATCATGGACGACACTTTACGCACATGCATTTTGCCCAGTTTTCTCAGAACGCGACACATATGTCTGTCAGCATGTTTTTTTGTCAATATATACGTCCGTATGTATGTTTTAAGTATTTTAGTAGTTCATTCAAAGAATTAATATTGATATAATATTTGCTGTGTACGAAACGGACGTATTTATTGTTTGTTTATTTGTTTTATTTATAAACGAATGTCTTTAAGTAGGCATTATTTGCTACACCAATTTCAATAAAGTGCTAAGATTGTATCTGCTTTCCTTTCCTCATTTTAAAGCTATACAGTGTTGGATTATTAGTTAATCACATTAACGAGTATTTTCTCTTTGACCTGATAATAATCCGTTAGATCCATCAATTGCTTTTGATTAAGTGTTTAATCAAACAATAATCGTCTTAGCATTAATACGAAACACAAATAAATGAAATAATTTGGTTAAATTACGAAAGACATATTATTTATTTAAGTATTTTGTTTTGCGTTACGTGAACATTGGATTTAGCAAGTACTCAATGTATGGCCAAATCCCTTTGCTCAATACAGAACTCGTTTTAATACAGCCGGTCTATTGCCGTTTCTGTATGCGAACCATCCGTCAATTTTTCTGTATAGAATGACCAAATAATTAGTGTGTTCGTATAACGTGCATACATTGTAAATGTGTATGAGAATGACTTGCAAATAAACTAGTAAATTATTAAAGACAGTTAATGTATTTAGGATCGACGGGTATGAAAAAAAGATCTGCTTTTCCTTAAAGACGGAAACCGTTGTTAAAAAAAAATATCACGTACAAAACATTTTTAATTTTCTGTAAACCTTACGTAAGTGACTCAAAATTGTATGAACAATTTTTAAATTGCAATTTCGCTGTTTAAAATCATTCAGCAGTTATTGGAAACAAAAAATAAAAATAAAATAAACGCACGTTTTTGGCGCCTTCAATGGGAGCTAACTGTGTATTGATGGCAACCATAAGAGACATACCTAACATTGAAATCATAAGGAAACATCAGTAGTTAATAATATGTACATGGATACCGGCATTGTGATATGCATTACCGGTAATATACATTTGAGCCGCGTCATGTGAAACATGGTCTTATGTCATATGCGGCCAGCGTAGCTTAAGACCAGCCTGCGCATCCTCTAAGTCAGGTCAGGAGCTGCCATGTCCGCTAATGAGACCACGAAACATTTCTTGATTTTAACGCGAACAGGGTAGATACTGACCAGACTAGGCGAATGCACAAATGTGTCGTTTTCTGAGAAAACTGGGCATAATGCTTGTGCATAAATTGTCATCCCAGATTAGCCTGTGCAGTTCGCACAGGCTAATCAGGGACGACAATTCCCGCTTTTATGGAATTCTTCGTTTACATGATGTCTCTCCTTAGCGAAAATCCAGTTTAGGCAGAAAGTGTCGTCCCGGATTAGCCTGTGCGGACTGCACAGGCTAATCTGGGACGACACTTTACGCACATGCATTATGCCCAGTTTTCTCAGAACACGACACAATTGGTCTGGAACTACTTAGGCCGCATACGGCATAAGACACATGTTCACACGACGCGAGTCAATTAATACACGTTACCATGTGAATGATGAGCGCCCGTTGCAATACGCAAGTAAAAGTAACCATTCTCTTTAATAATTACATACATGTACTTGCATTGCACACAAAAGGGCCAAGAGCTCTGGCGGATTTATATATCCGAATAATGAAAACGTGGGCATATGCAAAATGTTAAACTAGATACATTTGCTTTAATATCTTCGTTGCAGTTTAATTTTATAAATGAAGTTTAACTTCAATAAACAATAAACAAGCAACCAAACCAATTACTGTACTTTTTGAAAAATAAATATATATATATGGGGAGCATATAGTTGCCAGTTTGTACTTCCGTTATTCCTTCCTTCCTTCCTTCTTTCCGTCACACTTTGTTACAGTTTCTCATTGCGCCTTCAATACTTTACCGATCTCTTAAATTTTTGGCATGTAGGTACCTTGCATGGACCTCTACCTTTTCATGACGTTTGCGGTCACTGGGGTCAAGGTCACCGAGGCTAATAATAGATTTTCCGTCCCACTTGTGTTACAGTTTCTCATGGCGCCTTCAATACTTTACCGATCTCTTACATATTTGGCATGTAGGTACCTCGCATGGACCTCTACCTTTTCATGACATTTGCGGTCACTGGGGTCAAGGTCACCGAGGCTAATAATAGATTTTCCGTCCCACTTTTGTTACAGTTTCTCATGGCGCCTTCAATACTTTACCGATCTCTTACATATTTGGCATGTAGGTACCTTGCATGGACCTCTACCTTTT